>VURO01044508.1:15511-37776 GCA_015108175.1 Pelvicachromis taeniatus | reverse complement strand
AAAAAAAAAAAAAATTTAATAATCCAAGTTGGTACAGAAGTTTCCGGAATCATAACTTCTCTACTTCCTGTCTCCAAATCTTTAGATCAACGGAGGTATCTGTCCCAAGGTTTTCTTTTTGGTTTCTTTTTTAAGAACAGGTTAATAACGTCATCTGTTAATCAGTGTACCAAGACATCTGATAGGTCCCCATATTCTTCAAGCAGTGCTTGAAGTGCTGCATTTTGAACATTGTAATACCAACTTGGTCCATTTCAGTTTCCTGAAGTTGATATAAAGCGAACTAATGAATAATTCAGACTGAACTGCACATGACATTACTTCTGAAAGCCATCTCACTTAACTTCTAAGTGTAAAACTTCACACACTGCCGTAATATCTGTTACAGACATTATACTAAAAATAATTCCTACAATTTTTTATTGAATTTTACTTCCACTCGCAAAACAAAAGATGTTGAGCCTTCATAAACACCTCTTGTATTTACTTGTACAGTGACAGAAACATTGCTATTACTGCTAAGAAAATGTTTTATGTAAACCTTGAGGAAAAAAATATTTATACAAAAGTCACTTATCGAGATTAGCTCTGATTAACAAGAGTAAAGCACCGGAGTGTAGAGGAAACACAGAGCTGTAGCTTCTCAAGTCAAACTCCATTGGTTAAAAGCAACCGTTTTTCATGCATCGCACCACGGAAACAATATACCTGCCTTTGCATCTACAACATGACAAAAGGCCTCTACCTCTTTCTGCAACTGTTGCATAGACAGTCCTATCATGACATCATCTATCCTGGCCTTTATATTGCATCCTCAATTTACCCTGCACCACACAATGTTCTACGTGTATATTATAAACGACAGACAGTAACAGGAAGCATGTGGCCTTTTATGCTTTATGCTTAAGATCTTATATTTTTCATGTCTGAAGGCTTGACATTTGCTTTTTTGCTCTCTGGGGAAATTGCTCCAAAACTGCACAAGCAGCAGCAAAAACAGTGTAAATCAGAAAAGCAACTAGTCAGCATAGTTGGAGAACTGCATGTATCTGTTCCACTAATATCCAAACCACAGCACACATAGAGAGCCGCAGCACACAATATCTATGACACCACTCCTTCCCTTTATGTGTGTCTGTGTCCGACTGACCTGAGAGTAGAAATTAGCCATGGTCGTGGTTTCTATGTCTTTCTTTCCAATTATTTCCATTTTCACAGGAGCCGATGGAAACTTAGTTGAGAAATAGTCCAAAAAGTCCGGCAGGTACTTGGCTTCTCCGTGGACGAGTCCCATGACATAACGAGCGGCCTGCAAAACAGTCAGAAGTTTACTTTAGATCAAGATGATGTTTTAGAAAAAATATTTTAAATTATGACTCTAAGACTTTAAGTATAAATTAGGGATGCACCAATCTAATTTCTTTGATCACAGATATTCTACAAATAGACAAAGTACTGATCTGATACCATTATGAAATTAATAATGTTGCGTGTCACTAAAGGATAAGATTTTTTTCTTTTATGGTTAAAGGCCTGGGAGCAGTTGGCAACCCTGTGGCAAACAAAAATCCTCTAACAACCACTAAATGACTGAAAGTGGTATCACGGAATACAGATTCTAAAATTAGTACAAGCAAACAAACAAACAAATAAATCTAAAACTATATATTAACTGAACTGCTATTTATTAGTGAAATAACAGCTTTTCAGTCGTGTCAAATAACGCGACAAAGTTCAGTTCCTGCCTAACCCATCTGACTAGCAGATCAGTGCATCCCTCATCTAGATCACTTAAAGGGTAAAGAAAAACAGTGTTTTTAATGAAACAAAGTCAGGAGCAGGTGCTACACTGCAGCTGCAAATAACACTGCACTGATCTCAACATTCAAGGATCAATCGGATCAATACACATGCTGCACCTGGGACGCGTCCTCACTGAACACCAACGTGACAAACTCCTGAGCAAACCTTTCCCTCTGGTCCACTGAGAGAGAGGAGAGCTGCGACGTGTAGGCGTGAGCCACTAAGGCGCCTCCATTAGGCTGGTTCTCTATGTGAATGTATGAGGCAAACTCCAGATCCGCCATACCGGGATATGAGCATTGCGGTTGGTGTTTGGTTGGGGAAGAGAGAGGTGACTTGGCGGACGACAACGGAGAGTTAAGTGAGTTGTGGAGAGAGTTCAGGTGTGATTTCGAAGGAGAGGACGGCGGGAGATGGGAGCTTTTGTTGTTAGGTGGAGCATAAACAGGCAGAGGGGACTTAAATAAAGACAGGGGGGAGTCGTGTTTTAGTTGAGAGGGGGAGGAAGAGGAGGTGGGGGACGTGGAGGGGGGAGGAAGGAGAAGCAGGCCAGCACACATGGTTTGGCAGGACCGGTGGTACATCTTCACACGCTTGTGTTTCTCCCCTTCTTTGTGTTTCTTCTTCTTTTTCTTCTTCACTTTTTTGATTTGCAGCTCCTCTGAGTTGATCTTGGCTTTCTCTTTGTCATCTGGACAGAGCAACAGAAAGAGAGAGAGAGAGAGAAAGAGAGAGAGAGAGAGAGAGAGAGAGGGGAGAAAGGAACTATTGAAGGATTTTTGTGAAATACCACAAAATAAGAAGAAATCCAGCTCTGAAGAGGCTTTCATGACAGATTTGTTAAAATCCATCATGTGTTATTTGATGCACGACGGATCAACAAATTCTCCCAGCTCCCTGCTGTGAGAATAGATTTCTCCAAAGTCCTTCTAGAAGCAAGTCAGCAGCAATCTTAAAATGCCAGGAGGCAATTTTATTGAAGCATCATCTGAATTAACTTTAATTTCAGTGGTCATTGAGAAATAAATGTGCGCGTCATCAGTCAAACGTGATAAAACCCACTTCAAAAGTTGGCTGACTTTGCCCCAAACCCCCCCTTCTCTTGAAGTTATACTTCTACCTACAGCCACGCTGTTGCAGAATCCTCCTATAGTTTTCTATCCAAGCACTGAGTGCCATGTGTCTCTTTTGTCACTGAATCAGTGAATTAGGTCTTCGCGCAATAACTGCAGCTCAGAAAAAGTGAGTAAAATAAAGTTAGGGGGGGAAAAGGAGGGTAAAAGGAGTGAGGTTCTGAAAACAGGTAAAAAAAACCAAAAAACTGTAAAATTAAAAGCTTTACTCAGATTTTTGTTATTATTCATTTTAAAGCATCAAATAATAAACACGTTCAGGTACACGTTTAATGCCCTACAAACAAAACAACTAAGAATATCAAGTACTAACTGTTTTAAGCAGATGACTCACTGCAAGTTTTCCCCCAGTTGGCATATATTTCCTGAGGTGTATACATAAAATAAAGTGAAGAACATTGAAAATGAATCCCTTGAGAAAAGCAGATATGACTAAGCCAGGAAGCGCACTCTTCAGTGGCATATTTGCAAAGACATAATACTGTACATGTCAGTCCATCTCTTAGATGCCTCAGGCAGGACAACGTGGAACATGCAAATTTATGCAAAGTGCTACTGTATCTGTTTGTCTCTGTGTGAGAGTGTGTGTCAAAGCATGACAATTTGGATACATGTTGCTAGTTTCTGATTCACAAGTATTTTGTAAACACATGCACACATATGGATTTACAGTAAATATATGTGTACTTCAGTCATGATGACAGTGATGCTGCTGACCTCGTCTCACTCACGCACATGCACAAATACACAGCTTTAGTCCAGTGCGTACCCCACACAAGTTCAATGCCACACAAGAAATGAGGGAGTTAGAAGAAAGCACAGCGGGGGTGGGGGTATTTGCAGTACAATAGCTGAGCTACTAATCCAAAAGCGCTTTAACCCATAGTCACCCTTCCCCCAATTCCCTGCACACACAAACAGACATTTATTCCCAAACTTCAACCTCCATCAAATCACAGATAAAGCAAGTTCAACATACCCAGGATCTCTTTCTGTGATCTGGCTTCACTTACCCCGACATCAGGCTAAGCAGTCACACAAAGGCGGTTATCAACTGAATAACTGAACCCAGGGTTTCCCAATCTAGCTACACATGAACACATGAACAAGGCGGTGTTGGCAGCGTATGACCAATCACAAACATGGAGAGGTCAACCTGCAGCACAGTGGAATATTGTACGAAGACGATGAACCTATAACATTAGAAAAATGCGAAGTGATTAAAAACATAATTTAAGCTGAAGGAAACAAAGCTGCTATTACCCAAGCAGCAGTGTGATTGATAGGAAAAGCACTGTACAGTATGTGTAGTATTACAAAGCTCTAGCTGAATGTGTGCGCTCTAAAAGCTTTAGTCAACAAGACTTGAAAAGTGCTATGCCAGCTATGTGAGTTATCCAGTTTCCCAGCTCTATCTTTAATACACCAGAGAATGTGACAATTACGATCACTATATCTATATTGATGCTCTTTAGAGAGACACAAAAACGGTCGAGGTCAAAAGGTCCCAGAGATCATCCAGGAACTAGCCCATTATTTTCAAGAGAACTGATTGGTCAGTAAGTGGTGATTTTGTACCTTTCAGTCTTTTATCTGGAATATAACCTGCTTCGAAGCACATTCAGTGCGCTTCATTATCCATCGTACCAACGCTGAAAGTGTCTGCTATTAATGAACATAACCTATTTTTCTGATCCAAAGACAAAAGAGCACTAGCAATGCTGAGATTACCATAGCCACTTAAAAATGAGAAGAAAGACTTGATCTAAATAAATAAATAAAAATAAGGTGCATACAGTGAGAAAGGCCTTAGAAAATAAAAATCGTAATAGACAAATGGAATTGCTGGAACACGTTGCCACTTGAAAACATGTTTTTTTCCCTAGTTTTAAATCTTGTCAGGATTATAAAACTCAATTCAAGTCTGCGTCATTTATATAGTGCCAATTTATAACAACAGTTGCCTCAAGGTCCTCTATATAGCAAAGAAAGAGCCTGTGAATTTTACAAAGAAAAAAGCCTAACAATCAGATGATCACCTTGGAGTAAACACATGGCAACAACGGGAAGGAAAAACTCCCTTTTAACAGGAAGAGACCTCCAGGAGAACCAAGCCTGGGGTAAACCTTTTCAACCTGGTTCTGACAAATATCTTATTAAAGGAATACAGTTCACTAGTCTTCCATTTGAGATCTGTAAGAGGGAACAAGGCTCTACACTTCTATTAGAAACCAATAAAAAACTGTTTCAACTATAAAATGTTTACTTGATGGCACAAACTATTACAACTGATGGCTTAATTGTCTTTTGTTCATTTTATGTGTACACTGATGAAGGCTACAGGCCAAACACATTGGTGGTAAAGCAATAAAGTTTATTCTTTAAACTACAAGTGTTGCTGGACCTTCAACCTTGAAAGACGTTTGCTCTTTAACTTAGAAGCAGGTGAATTTGTTGCAGAAACATCTACTCTACACAACATTTTATGTTACCAAGCCAGCTGTCTATTTCTGCAAATTTGACAAAGAACAAGTTACTGTGCCCCTTCTTTCTGTTTGGCTTAAAACCAACATGCTCCCACTGGTGATGTTTTGGCTTAACCGCTAAATCCGTGCCATTAATTCTCAACAGCTGCTTATTGCAATACAGCCGGTACAAAACTTGAGCACCTTGAAGTGCCATTAGGTCATAGGTCAAGAAAAGGGCAAAACTGGTGAAAAGCAACGTGAAAATAGTGATGTAATTTCATCCAGCTGTGTTTATACAGGTACAGTCAGCTGAAATTATTACGATCAGGTGATTCGGAGGCAAGTGTGACAGGTCTATTATTATGTGAAAATTAAAAAAAAAAAAAACTTGAATCAGCCAGGCTGTTGCATTCATTACTGTAGAAAATCACATTATATCTAGGGTGAAAAACATTTTCCTGAAATAACCAATGAACTAAATTAATAGACTTAATTTGATCTGCTAACAACCAGTTTTAATTCATCCGCTATAATAGGTCTCCTTGTTCAGTCATTGGCAGCTGCTCTAAAAAGGTTAGAGCATACAAACATGTCCACTCTGCTATTGACTTTTCCTGGGCAAAAACTGCAACTTCCCTTTTGTTTATACACACACAAACGCATAGATGGACCATTTGGCTGGACGGTCATAATCAGTTTAAGGTCAGATAAATTCCCACTCAAATAAACACACAGACCCACTATCAAACAGACCTGGCAGTAAAGCAGACTTACTGTCAGAATGGTCATTTGCTGCTTATTGATTTCCTATACACGTTTCCACTAGCTGCCCCACTCTCTCTCGGTCGTCCTTTTCAATTGTAAACTTAACACTCTCTCACTGATTAAATTTCTAACTTTCACTCCCAGTCTCTCTGTCACTGTAATACCCTCTGATTAAATGCCACACTCAGTATTACAGAAAACCCTCTCTCTGGTGGGGAGAGCCCCCCCTTGCTTCTCTCTCGCCTCTGACTGAAAAATCTAATCGCAGGTTTCAGTGCGTCTCTTAAACAAGTGATTAAATAGCGGACTCTCTCACAAGACGGCTGCAGGATTAACACATGCCTCTTGCTCTCAGTCCAGTCTTTTCTTAACTCGACCCTCATAATGAGGGAATGAACCAGCATTACCAGGAAGCGTGCCCTTTTGACAGAAAATGGGAAGATTGAAATAGTGCACCAATTTATCCCTCTGTAATTCCCATCTGCAGCCACTGGTCACGCTATGTGCCCAAAGCACAGCTAAGTCCTTGAAATGTCACAGGGGGGTCGTGACATACCATAACAGACTCCCCCAGAGCTCTCCAGCAAATCAAATCAATTGAAGTAAAATTGGCACGCACATGTGTCAATAAGTGGTTTGTGTGTATGGGCCTGTCGTAAAAAAATAAGAAAAGAAAAAAAGAGAGGGGTGGAGTGAATCTTAAAAAGCAAAACATCCCTGCTGATACACGGCTGAACTCAGATTACGCACATTTAGGCGGAGATCATAATCACGGCGCTCTGCAAATAATTCACTACTGTCAAAAGGTTAACAATGAAAGTCGCCGCTGCACCGCATTGATAAAGTGTGCACGCACACGCACACAGGAGAGCCTGATTTCAACACCAGCAGGCTTACATGAATAATGGATGCAGACAAGTGTTCAAAGAAAACCACCAGCTTCGTGTATACAAAACCGAACAACAAAACAAATTTGATTAAGGGAAAAAAATATATTTTTCTCATTATTTGAAGAAGTTCTTTCACAAAAATATTTAAAAGTTTGGTCTAGATAATCAGCCATCAGTCACACTCTAATAAACAGGAAGTTAAAATCATGCCTGACAATAGAAACAAGCAGAGAAAGGCAATTATATGAGAGAGTAACAAAGCTAAACATATTTAGGGTTGTAACTATTAATCATATTAAAATAAGTTTGGGGTTCGGTTAGTCGTTTTAATTGACTATAATATAAAAAGACAACCACTTTAAGTTTTCTATTCCTGGGACATGAAAATGCATTTTAAAGAGGCCCTATCACACTCAAGCTTTGCTTGAGCTGCTTATAATTGTCAAGTTGTTTGCTTTGTAGATTAAAATAATGCTTATCTATCTTATAAGGCTGTGTGCCACCAGTCAGTTTATCTGTCAGAAATTAGCCATTTTAGCTCCCTTTCTTCCACCTTTAAGCAGTCTTTCTTTTCATTGGCTGCCTATCTCAAGCTGAAATTTATATTGGCTCTCCATGACATTAGAATGTGTTTACAGGAGATAGGATTTAATATTATCATCTGGTACTTAGCTGTGCTGATGCATTTAATCAAACAACTGTGTGACATGTGTATAGTAATGAATAGGTCATACACTCACCTTCGTGATCACCATCTAATCCTTTCTGATCATCTCCCTGAAGATGATCATCAGGGAGATGGTCATCTTCAGACCATCTGCTGCTCAACACAAAAGCTACCGTTAATGTGCTGCTCTTATTTCTTTGGTGTTTTTTGTTTTTGTTTTTTTTAGCATGAACGCAGTATTGCATATTTAAAAAACAAACAACGACTAAGAGGTTGTGGCCTTCACTAAAGAACCAACCATTTTCCCCCCCAATGTTTAATAAAGTTTACTCAAACTTAAGATACATTTTTGCTCATCAAATGGGTAGTTAACAGGAAAATACATGCAAAACTATATGAGGACATGTTGTGTTTAAACACATTCATCCCCTCAAAGGCTCATTTAAGCCAGGAAAAGACCTGATCAATGAGATAAAAACGGTATATTCTAACTGAAATCACAGTTAGAACCTTTACATGAGCAATATTTGTATTTTGTTTGGGCTTTTAAAAACATCACAACCACAAAAATAAGACTGCATATAAACAGAGATACTGTAAAACATGCATTCTGATGGTCAAACATTAAAGAATCGCACCAGAAATACTTAAACCAACCTGAGAACAAGAGCAGGCAGAAATAAACACCAATAAAGCTACAAAGAGTATAAAAGACAACGAACCAGCAGAGACAAAGGCAGCAAGAGTGGGAACAGGAGGGAATGACAGACTGTGAAGACTCTCAGCTTCTCCTGTTACAATCACTGCTGCCCTAATTCAATAAAGCATAAGGGCTAAATAAACCATAGGCACCAACTCTACATGTGAGGAGCAGCAAAGTGTAAAGGTCAACCTAACACCGGGGCTCAAGTTCTCAGCGAAAATAAAAGGTTGTAACTCTGGTCACACTGGGAGAGTTCAGCCATCACAACTACAGTGCTTCACAGGGCCTTTTCTAGCACAGTGACAGATCTTTTTTTCTTTTTTTTACCCCAACACCCACTGGGATGTTGAGCAGTTGTGTATGCAGCTTGTACGTTGGAAACATAATGATGATTTACTGTACAGCGCACTGTGGAAGTGGGTCATGTTTGGTTACCTTAGCAGCAGATCTAAGCACCATTTATGACTCAATGCTAAGCTACTGCAACATGTGCGATGTGTTTTATTTGCATGGTTTTCGTTTAATTTATTGTACACAACACATTTATTTTTGTAGTTTAGTTTTATTTTAGTTGTTATATTTTCTGCCAGCAGCAGCATATTAAACACTGATCCATTTTAATGTGCAACTTTCACTAATAATAGAAAGAATAGTTTAATTCATCTCTATAAAACTCACTTAGCATGCATGTGTGCGAGTTTCCACCAACCTTTAATCGGCTGCTTGACTTCTCCATTTTCCCTCTTGATCTCATTCATCACTTTGTGCTTCTTCTTCTCCTTTTCTTTCTCTCGCTCTTTGACCTTCTTCTTCTCCCTCTCCTCTCGCTCCCTCTCCTTGTCCTTGGTGGACTGATCTGTGGAAGCAGCGAGCAATGTTTCATGTCTCCATGGTGGAAGCGCATTAGCATGAGATCTCAGACGTACCCCCACGCAAACATGTACACAGATGTGTGAGCGCACTTCGCTCGTTCCAATTTGCTTTTCTAACAGCTTACCTGTTCTCTTGCCAAGCGCTTCACCTCTGCTATCACTCTTGACTTTTAATTTTGTTGATCGTTCCTCTACAAATGTTTTTTCCCCTACTGCTAAAGAGGGGAGGGAAAAAAAACAAAAACAAAAAAACACCCCATGGCCAAACCCATACTTTTATCTAAGCCCTGCAATGACCTTCCCTTTGAGAATGCACAGTTTCATCAAGACACACCACACTCCCACCAACACCCCCAAAAAACTTAACCCTCTCCTATCATTAATATGTTCCAGTTTTAAAATCCCTTCGTTGCTTTTCAGCTTCCCCCATTTTCCTGCACTTCTCTGTCTGAGTGTTAGGAAGTGTAGCACATTGAGGAATTGAAGTGCGCTCTAATGCAACGCTCGGTGCAAATCGCTGTGCATGAGAGCATCAGTTTTAAAATGTCAGTATCACACGCACACACCTTTTCAGCTGGATTGTTGGGAGTGCTTTCTGAAAGGTGTGTTTAAGTGTGAGGCACGCCGGCAAACAGACATTTATTCTTTAAATCTGCACGTCTCCCCTCCAGCTGAGCTAAAAACCCTTACCAGTCTTCAAATAACACTCGTTTTATACTTTTTTTTTTTTATTCCTCGTTTTCTTTGATTTGCTTTATATTTTTTCATTTCCCCATGAAAAAAAAATCCTTTGTGTTTTCCATAGTGTTATTTTGGCAATTCATTCTTTTCCTTCCCAGAGAACTTTTTTTTCCCCCCCTTTGAACTCGGTCGGATCCATCTTTGAAAGGAAGCCGTGTTTTCAGACTGTTCACTCTTCTGTGCATGTAGGGAGTAGGAAAGTGAACACAGTGTGGTTGCACTCCCTGTTTGTGGGATCAAAGGAAGGAAAAAAAGCTTTCAAAGTAAAAAGGCTTACAGGGGCTTTAGGAGAGTTAGATGTACATTGATACATTTTTCCATCATAGTACTTAAAACATTTCAGCAGATTGTTTTGCTTTTGTAATTTAAGATGCAGGTGATTGTGCTCCTCATAGCCTGTGGTTAATAGTGGAATGCCAAGGATGTCAACAATCCCTATGCAAAACAAATGCTGCTAAATTACTAGACAGTGTAAGCTGCCTAGTGGAAAAAAAACAGCACGTCTCAAAACGACAATTTAGCTCCACAGGAAGCAGCCTACAAAGGAGCGCTCACTCAGATCTACTGCCAGATTTATAAAAACATGTAAGGCCATGCCAGAGCGGTAACATTCAAAAGCCTTAACTTTAGAGGAAATGGCAGTAAATTAGTCCAGGTGGCTGATGTGAACCAAAAATATACAGCGAAGCATGTTGATTTCTCTCGCCTTGAGAGAAGGGGCTTTCCCGTGAATTAAAAAAAGGAACAGGGTGAAACCAGGGTTTTAACTGATGACACGATCCGAGAAAAGGTGTCAAGGCTCCAAGGGTCACAAGTTAAAACTGAAAAGCAAAATGACAATGTAAAACTAAGGTCATATTTCGAGAGCAAGACAGCAGAAAACTAGAGATCTGAATGAATTTGAAATGAATGGTATCCATGTGACTGAAGCATGTTTTTCCCCCCCTCTTTGTTCTGTTTTCTGATTTTCTTGCAGCAGCCAGTTTGGAAGGGAAACACAGCAGGTGGTTTTCACTCTTTGGACGATCAGAGGAGAGATAAGACTTTGAAAGACAGAGAGCCAGAGGGCCGGCAGTTTGTAAACTTCAACGACACCACTGCTCATCTGCATCTCATTTCTTTTTTATCAAAATTTAAAAATTACGGAGAAAAAAAAAATTATTAGAAAAATAAAAATATGTGCATTCTGACATTTTAAAGTTGTTACATTTCAAAGGGAAACCCAGATTCCCCCAATTGTCTGCCATTAAAATTAAGTAGCAATAACGCAGCATAATTCATATTTTCAACAGCAAAAGTACACCAGCTTAACACTTATATTTGCCTGTTCGCTGGAAATTCACATGAGAAAAAGTAAAAAAGTAAACTTTAAACAGTCATATCACCATTAGTGCTAGGTGGCTTATTGTGTTAAAGGTCTCCTTTATACTGACATTACTATACCAGGCTTACCCTCTAGCCTCAGTTCCTCTTGTGTCAGAATCATTTTCTAATACAGGCCAAAGTTCCTTTGAGGTTCTATTTACTCGGGAAGGTGTCACAGTGGTCCAGTGGTAAGCACTGTCACTTCACAGCAAGAAGGTTCCATCCACCCAGCTGCAGCCTTTCCATGCATGCATGATTTTTGTTCATTTGTTGGCTCGTCTCTCTGTGCCTGTGTGGGCTCCCTAAGGATACCCCAGCTTCCTTTCACAGTCCAAAGACATACTTGTTAGGCTAACTGGTGATTCTGGGATTCGAAAACCATGACTCAACATATGAACATTGCCTGATGCTGCTGAAGTGAAGCAGAGCCAAGTTACAGAGGTTTTATTACAGACACAGCTACGTGTTTTGCAGTCATAATTTTTTAAAAGTTTACATTTCTTCGGTATTTATCAGCAGAAATTAGGCTCGGGGCCATTAAAAAAAACAAACAAAACAAAACAAAACAAAACAAAAAACAACAGTGGTCGACAGCGCTGTAAACAACGCTATACTGGTGGGTAATAAGCAAGCAAATAATGCAGAAAGCAGATCTTTATATGGGCAACTGTTGCTAAAGTACACTGAGAGAGAGAGAGAGCTGTGCAGGAAGTGTGATTTTATCGTGGTGGAAGCAAAACAGCAAAATAAAAGGGTAATCATAACAATGTTTATATGAAGCGTACCGTTTTAGCTGTTTGGTGGTGGTCGAAATAGTTTTGTGAGGTTTAACCTGAGATTGTGGCAAAATATATTTATATTTAAAAATCGATTCAGGATTTTAACAAATCGATATCGCTTTATTCAAGCTAAAATCGATTTTAATCGGAAAATCAATTAAGGAAACCCACCCCTAGTGTCACTATCTAAAGCCTGGAATGTATATATAGAGGCATGTGCTTCTTGTGTGGACACAGCTAAAGCATGAAAGACGTTCTGTCTGTGTGTGTGTGTTTGCCCTGCGATGGACTAACAACTTTTCCAAAGAATGCCCTGACCAGCAACCAAGGAATAGACAAGCGAAAGAAAATGAGTGGATGAAAAAAGTGGCAAACTTTGAACCAAAAACAAACAAAAAAAAACTTTGAGGGCATCTAATTTGGAGAATATTAATTAAATTAAAATTAAAATGTTGCAAATGTTTCATTCCAATTCTGATTCATTATGCTTTAACATTATAGTGGTCCTTGGCAGGATAGACCGTTCAATGTAAATCACATAAAGGGTTTAAAACCTTATGTCTGTATTCTAATTGTAATACATAGAGTATTTCTTTGAATTCTTCTGCATCTTTCCATTGTCTTTTTTTCCTTTTGGGCACACATGGGGTGGGGGGTAATTAATGGGATCATGCAACTCTTGTTTTTTTCTGGAAAAATATGAGGCTCTCCACTGTGAATGACACAGTTTGAGGAGAGTTTTCATGTGAAAATGTGCTGGATACTTGCAAGCTCACATTTTCAGCAGTAAACATGCTCTCTGTGACATGCTGAGCATAACGGGAAGCAGAAGAAAAAAAAAAACGCCCAAGGCCAAGCATGTGTGTATATTTTAAAGGGGAAAAAAAAAAATCAACCTGCAAAACACTGTAACAGGGAGCTCAGCATTTTATCAGTTTCCCATCAGTATCTCAGCAAATACAGCTGCAGTACATGTTGAAATGAAGGAGAGTTTAATGGAAAAATACATGATATGTGTGAAACTAGCTATTAAATCGAAGGATGATAAAAAAAAATGTATATATATATTTTTTTAAATGGCTGGAATCACTTCAGGGCTGCAGGTACACTCGTCTCTTAGGAAAATCCTGCTAGTCCAGATGGTCAGTCCACCCCTGCCGCTGTGGCAAATCCGTGCTTCACCAACCAACATGATTTAGCAGTAGAACTCCTACAGTGTTTGTCATTGTATTGGCATTGCACATGCTGCGCTAAGGATCTTGTAATTTTTTTTTCCAGAGGAAAAAAAATAAAAAAAATAACCAAGACAAACTTAATTGGGCGATGATGGTAGTTAAGCTTCATTTTCTCTTCAGTGTAATCGACCACAGATGTGCAGCTCCAGACATATTTGATAGTTCTTTAAGCATGGTAAATTTACATCCACACAAATAAACTAATTATGGGCTTTTAACAGTAGATAGAAACGCAGAGAAGTCAAAGCTGCAACACAAAACAACCAAATTTTAATCTCTGCATTATGCAGCAAAAGTGTCTGAATGGGCAATATATTAGGTTTTTGCACAAACAGATACATTCAAGGACTTGCTAATATTCTTGCTTCTGCATATTAAAATGGAAACAGACAGGAAATTTTTGCTTTAAATATCATTATAAAATTGCAGAAGGTAATGATGAATTACTATTTACAGAATCTGTTCTTAGATTTGTTGACTGTAAGCGTTGATGTACTAAACCTCACACCAAATGAAGCTTCAATTATCCAACCAAACAGGGAGAGGACAGTGTTAACTGGAGACTCTAGCTGGCAACAAAACGAGTAAACAGCAACTAGATGATCTGAAATCAGCAGAGAGCAAAGCCTGTCTGCCTATAAGCCCAATAAAACCCAGGTACAACATCAGCTCCTGCCATTTAAGGGAGGCTCGCTGACAAATTGTGGCCAGTGGTAACATTTTGTGCAGCACTACAGTAAACGTCATTTATCAACAGTTCATGTCATCCTATGCTATAGCAATGCAGAAGAAGAATTTCAATTCAGTTAGTGGTAGGCAATGTACTCGATGATTAAATAACATACAAGTACCAGCTAATATACCTACTATAGCTTCTCAAAGGCTTTTTAATGTACAGTTTGGCTGGCTGCAAATACCGCATACTGGCATACAGTGCTGGAAAGATGATGCCTTTCAACTGCTTAGCCTTGTTGCTTGTGGTATTAATTATGTGACACAACAATTAATGACAGTAACTCTCTATAGCAGGTGTTGGAACTGAGCAGAGAGACTGAGGATGAAGAGAAGAGACTGGAAGCACATCTGAAGAGGGGGAACTACATCTGCTGTTTGGGGGTTTTTAAAAATAAAAACGGGTATTGATGTCATTTTTGTGCAACCTTTTCTTTGCATACTGGAATGCTTTAACTGGAACTTGGTCATGAAAACTCGGAGAACCTCTGATTATGGCTAAAAGTATTCAATATGAATGAATGCATTTGCAATATCAAACTGTGTGTAAATATAACTTGAGTGCCAACAACAACTCAGAAGGCTGCGTAAATACCTTACACAAGGTCAAACCTCCTTTGTGAATAGCCTGACTTCTTAATTATATTTACATCTTAAAAATTCCCTTTTCTTGGTCTACTGCTCACTGCACTTTGTCTGACTCGTGTATCCTATTTCACCATCAAATGTAACTGGCAGTCACAGCTCCCTGGCACTTGCCTTTGCCACTAATAATATTACCATCATGATGTGATGCCCTTTGGATCCCTGTAGGAAAGATTCTTTCCTTGCAGGAAGGTCACAGTATAAATCGGCCTCAAATACATGTCCTTCTGTAGTACAGCAATCTTGTCAATTTTCTCATTTTGTTTAGAATTAATGTACATTTTGAGCTCCACATTCACACACTTCCTCATCTTCTACTTAATATAATTACAGTCTCCTACTGCTGGCCATAGAGCAGCTCACTAAAGCAATTAGAGGTTCAGTGCTTTACTCAAGAGCACCTCAGTGAAACTGTTGCAGGAGTGGTTTTAGTTATCGCTACTGAAGGCTGCATCTATATTTAGCTAGTCAGGTCCAGAAATGAAAATCATAAGCTGCACTAAGTGACTTTAAGTGGTATAACTGCCTAATGGAAAATACTCATTACAGAGTTTGGGGAGAACCCCCCCCCCCAACAAAAAAAACCCCCACACACATTATCTGCAAAGCAAATCACGTGATGTGTTGCGGGTAATCATTAAAGCCACATCTATGCGTTTTAATTAAACGCTGCCACCAGCCACATATTTACATGAACATATTAAAGTGACACTCAGCGCAGTCTGTTTACAAGACTGCGTGTCTCAAAGTGTTTAGGGCTGCAGGCCAACAACACGTTTCCTTCTGGTACCCTAACTGTTTGCCGTGACTGCTCAGAGTATGTCATGACCTCTTAAACTACCCAACTGGAAAAGGGTGACATCATGCACTCACATGTGCCCACCCTTGTTAGCGTCTAAACACTTAACATGCGAATACATGTCCACACGTTGGCAAGCACAAATGTGCATATGCATGGGTTTTGGCATGCTGCTTTGGTGTGACAATAATATAATGCAGTGAGAAGAGAAAAAAAAGAGAAAAAAAAGTGCTGATAAGAAGTATTTGCACCCTTCCTGATTTCTTGTTTTTTTTGCATATTTGGCAAACTTATATGTTTCATATCACCAAAGAAGACAACCTGAGTAAATTGTTTTTTGGTTTTTTTTTAAATTACGTTTTTAAATCATTTCACTGATTCAAGGAAAAACAAACAAAAAAACCTAATAAATATCATAACCTACCTGTGGGAAAAATAATGCCCCGTGAATCTAATAACTGGTTATTTCACCCGCCGCAGCAAGAACTGCAATCAAGTATTTACGATAATCAACAATGAGTGTTTCACATTGCTGTGGGGAAATTTTGGCTCACTGTTCTTTGCAGCATTTGTTTTAATTCAGCCACACTGGAGGGTTTTTGAACATGAGTGACCTGTTTAACGTGATTCCAAAGTTTCTCAATCTGATTTTAGTCCGGACTTTGACCAGGCCACTCCAAAATATACACATATATTCTTTGGGCCACTCAGACTTGTTGATTGTCCCGCTTCATAAACCAACTGCACCGGAGTTTCAGGGCACGAACTGATGGCTGGACATTCTCCTTCAAAATTTTCTGGTAGAAAGCACAATTCATGGTTCCATCAATTATGGGATGTCATCCAGGTCCTGAAGCTGCAAAGCAGCCACAGACCATTACCCCCTACCACCACCATGTTTGACTCTTGGTATAATGTTCCTAATATAAATTGTGTGTTAGTTTTATGCCAGATGTGACAGGAAGTAAACCCTCAACCACTCCTGGGAAGCTTCACTACTATTCCAACTTTCCTCCACTTGTGGATAATAGCTCTCTCGCTGTGGTTCACTGTCAGAAAACCTTAGCAATGGATTTGTAACCCTCTCCAGACTAACAGATGTCAATGACCGTTTCCAATTTCTTCTTGAGTTTCTTTAAATTGATGTGTTACTTTTTGAGATCTTTTAGCGTTTGTCACTTTGTCAGGCAGGTTTTATTTGAGTTATTTCCTGTTTTCAAAGCACTGGAAGTGATCGGACCTGCTTTTAATTATGATTTAACAAGGAGGGGCAGTTACTTTTTCACACATTGCCAGGTAGATTTAGAAAGCTATTCTCCTTTAATACATTAACCCATCATTTAAAAACCTGTTTTTGCATTGACTCAGGTTAACTTTGTGCAATATTAAACGTGCGTGATGACCCAAAACAGTAAGTGTGACAAATGTGCAAAAAAGAAATGAGAAATCAGGAAGGGGGCAAATACTTTCACAGCACCATGCACCATTTTAAAGGATGCAATAGAGAAAACACGACTATTTATCCACCTCTCCCACCCAACCACCTAAATGGCATTTAACAAGTCCAGTGGCCACGCTCAAAACAAAATATTCTCATTAAAGTCCAAGTGTAATTACAGCATTGTAGCAATAAAGATGTCTGTGTAGAAATTAATGCTTGGGGGTGTGGGGTTTGAATTTCTGCATGCACAACTGTAGATGATGCGGTATCAACAAGCCACGGAGCTCTGTGTCTGTTTCCCCTTACAGCCTGGGGTTACAGAGGGGGGCGTGGTGCTCTACCAAAACAACACTTACCCTATAATGGCGGGCGGTTTTTATATTGTTATGACAGCACACATGTAACGCCAGCACATACACAGCTCCCACGGTAAATAAATACTTGCACGCGCGGGGACGTCATAGATTAACGTGTCTCAACTATAACGCTAGTGTGACAAATTACAGCTCGTTTTTTAAAACGTTTTTAAGATGCTGTTATTGATTTATTTATTTATTTTAAACTGTCCTGGGTTAGCGGCTAACATGTATAAACAAGCGTGAATATATTTAGTCAATGCGACGGTTAATGTAAAAAAAAAAAAAAAAAATTCTACCGCAGCACAAGCGCGGATGGTTGCGATAACGGCCAGGTCGCGCGACTGTACTGCTCTGGAACGCTGCTCCAGTAGAGCGCGAGGGTTCACAAGCGGGTGAACAAGCGAAGGAAAGCTGACATCCATACTCCGCAGAGACTCCATCTATTAAAACTGCTGCGCTTTCACACTCTAAACTCGACGCGAATACGTTCCCGAGCGACCAAATATCAATTAGTGCAACGCTCGAAGATTTTTTTTTTTCGGGCATCTTGCACGACGTTAAGGGGCGCCTTTTTGAACAGCAGCCATTCCGAAAACCGGACCGTTTACAGGCAGATGAGAAGGCAGAGAAACTGCACACTCCGGGCCACATGTTCGTATCCCGAGCGGCTAGCCAAGTCACTATAAAAGGGCAGAACTCTAGCCTGCTTATAATAAACACAAAGTTTACCAATACCGCTAAACTAACACATAAAAGAGAGGAAAACATAATGGCTTACCTTTTGGTGGCAACGTGACCTCTCCATTTTCTTTCTTCGCTGCAGAAATGTTATTAAATTTACTGATGTCGTTATTAACGGTAGTCCCGGATCCGGAGGTCAACAACAGTTTATGTTTCTTTTTCTCCTCTCCGGCTCCTTTCCCCTTCTCCCTCTCTTTCTCTCGCTGTTTATCCTTACTTGGTTTCTTGGCTTTGGAGGAAGAAGGTGCCTTGTGGAGGAAAAAATCGCTCTGTTTAAAGACTTTGTGATGGGTTATCGGTGTCTGGGACCCAGCGGTAGCACCCACCGGAGGCGGGTTGTTGTTGCTGCTGCTGGTGGTCGTCTTAACCGGACTACAGCTCCACAAACACGAGCTGCTGCCATAACTCTGCTGCTTCGTTTGCTGCTGGAGTTTCTCCTTACCGCTACCGTTGCCTCCCACTCCTCCGTCCCTGTTGAGTTTCTTGGGTTTAACGCTCCTCTCTTCGACTCGGACCTTCTTGGGCGGCGGCGGCTGGTTGAAATCGCGGGAAGACTGGGAATGGGTGTCAGGGGCTCCTTTCGCCTCAGTCGGCTTGCCGAGCGCGCTTTGAACGGAGGCTACAGTAGGAGTAGCAGCTCCGGAGAGGTGAATAGAGCCCTGCGAGTCAGCCATCTTGAGGCTTCTCTCTCTATTTACTCTCTTCCCCCAACGGCCGCCGATGCTGCTTTTTTTTTCCGCGACGTTCAGGCAGGCGATGAAGGGGCGGGGACGAACTTGAATTGACAGCCAGGCAGCGAGGAGGCGGGACTCACGCTTGACTGACAGGTAGCGAGGGAAAAAATAGAGGCGGGGCTCAAGTATCTGCCTTAGCAGCATGTTTTATTCTGCGTACGATCGATGGTATTTTGTGTATATAATGCAAGAAAACGTGTAGATTTAAACTATAGGAAATCAAATATTTATAAACAACATTTTTTGAGCATTGCAATGTAGTCATTATTTAAAAGAATTTTAAAAATTAAATTTACATCATATGCCAACTTCTAGCTCTCAAAATTGCAACAAAAGTTATATTTTAAAGGTAAAGACCCTACAGCATTATGGACCAAAACCATACCATCAAATTTTCTCTGGCAGGATCTTGGGGGAAGCTGGTTTCTGCCAACAAAAACAAAAAGAACAAATAAAAAAAAAAACAAAAAAAAACTTGTCATCTGCAAGTAAAAATGTAATTTTCAGTGACATTAAATCACTTTGACGTTTTCAGTCTTGTCATTAAAAAGATTGCATTAATCTAACATCTTAAAAGGTCCTGCACAGACTTCAGTTTAGTCTGTGTTTATATTTTGGCAGAATGGCCATAAGCTGACTGGCAGAACTTGTAGGGAAGTGCACAGTAAGTGTTGACAGTGTAGGACTGCACATGCGGTTGTTCCCATTAGAGAGATAAATCTGCCCTCTTTAATCTTTACAACTGAATGAGCTTATCACTCTCGCTCGCACAACACATCATTAGACCGTGTCATGAATCCTCTGGCGTTGTTTACACTTTGATTTACTGAGATGAAAACATTTTCTTCAATCAGACTGGCAGAGTTCTCAGTACAAGGCCTGTCAGCGTGTGACAATCAACCATGAATAGTAAACATGATTAGCAGCTGCATGAGGGGGATTGTAAAGTTACAGCTGGCTATAAACATTGTGACAAGATTATTGCATGACGCAAGTCACGAGCAGAGATTTGATGCCTGTGCATGCAACAGAAGAGATGTGTGTAAAGCATTACAGAGTCCAACATAGACTTTATGCGACTTGTAGAGCTACAGTGAATCTGTATTTTAATATTACAGGCTTTAAGAGAGCTGACACAGTTTCTTCTGTGCAGCCTGCTGCACACATACCCAACACTGACTGGCTATATTTATAAGCCATTACATAACATGTTAAACTGCTCATTGGGAAAACTGAGGTGACCCAGTTAAGACAGCAACCTGGCTTAACATTAATACTCAGAGAAAGGGAGAGGGGTGGATGGTGCATTCATACTGTGCTAGTGTGCAGCTGAGAGGAAAACTTTGCACAGGTAATCAGGTGGTAGTAGAATGTGTGCATGAAGTAAATAAACACTGGGGGTGAGAGGCATGTGCACTTTATTATGCTGGGAATACAAATACTGTGCACGTGAGCCACTGAAACATTTTAAATGGGTGAAGGACATACTTCTATATGGACTTCTACATACTTTGGTCGTAATGAGCGGTTATTTGAGCTGCTGTTGCCTTCCCAGCAGCTCAAAGCAGCCTGGCCCTTATTCTGACATCCGATATTAACAAGGCATTTTTACCCAGTGAAGTGCTGCTCGCTGGATATTTTTTCTTTTCTGGGGCATTTTCTGTAAACCCTACAGATGGTTGTGCGAGGAAATGGCAACAGATCAGCAGTTTCTGAAGTACTCAGACGGGCATGAACAATTGTGTCACATTCTGTGTTCTTAAATCACCTTTTTTCCTCATTCTGACACTATGAACTCCTGCAGGTGCACTTGACCATATCTAAATGCGTCAACTTAGTGCCGTGTAATTGGTTGATTAGATATGCATTAACAAGCAGTTGTACAGGTATAAAAGCAGCTGGTGAGTATCACACAGCTACAAGGATTCATGTACTGCATGTGGATCAATGTAAGGTGTTTTTAACCAGAAATCTAACCCAGTGCCTGAACCACCAAAGTTGTACTGGCCATGATTGCATAATTAATTTGAAATGAGCATTGACTACCTGTGAGCACCAGTGAATAATTACAGCATGAGTGCCCTCCTGCTGTGCTTCTCTGTGTGTAAAGTGAATACAAATGCAAAGCCCTCAAGGTCTCTGAGAAAGCCAACGTGTGTTTATGACCCCTGCTGTGATTAATTGTCATATTAGTAGCTTGAGTGAATACAGTCGTCTCGGCAGCTCCACAAGGTGTGCGAGCGTCTCGTGCTGTGACAGCATACACACGGACACACAAAACTCACACTGACTGAAAGTTCATGAGTTCATTTTGAAGTCAGTCATGTCTGAAAACATCAGATTACAAGTCAGCAGGTGACAAAGTCAAAGGGATGCATTAGCCATTTGAGTGGTCTGTAGTATAAAATAATCCTTCCCGCTGGGACGCACACATCCAAACTCACAATTTTTCAGGAACATTTACATGAACGAAGGCGAAAGAGGCACATCTTTACTTAAGTTCATTTTTACTGATTGATTTCTGCAACATACAAACGTGTGTGTGTGTGTTTGTGTGTGACAGGATGGGGCTGAGGGGGCGTGGCTGAATGAGAGTCCCACAGAGGGCGATGAGCAAGCAGCAGCGAATTACATCGCTCACGGTCATGCCGCTAATGATGATTGGAGGGCAGAGGGAAAGGGTGAGGGCGGGTAGGCAGGCAGGCAGGCTCTCTCTTAAAGGCACAGGTGGGCTCTTTACTGAGATTGAGGCTTGTGTATGAGTGTGTGTTTGGAGTGGAGTGGGAGTAAACAGAAACATGAGGATAACGAATCATAAGAGAATCAATAAAGTTAAAAAGAGTCTCTTCTGTTGTGCGTGGGCACACAGACGTGTTGGAAATGACAGCCTTTCTCAAAAAAAAAACAAAAAAAAAAAACGGGAAAAGCCAGAAACAAGGGTGGGAGTGGAGGAAGATTAAAGAAGCAAAAACAGGATGGGAAGAAAGTAGGAAACGACAGAGGAAGAAAAAATAATGAAATGCTCCTTGTAGAGAACAGGACATTCATCTCAGTTGCGTGTTTTCAAAAAGAAAAAAAAAAGTTCAAAAAGTAAGAAATGGAGAGGAGAGCAAGTTGATGTTAGCATGGGGAGGGGGGCAGTGGACTTGTGTCACAACAAACAACTGCATATACAAAAATAACTTTTCAAATACCATTTACAAAAACAAACAACCATTATTATCATCATTATTAATATTATTATTACAATCTTGTTCAGAGCCCGTTGTAGTCATCTCAAAGGGGGCTGGGCTGGCAGCCTTTGCTTTTCCTCTGCCAACCACTTAAAACTTTGTTTTTAATCTAAGCATATAATTTCAAAAAAAACAAAGAAAACCCTGAAATATTTGCCAG
>VURO01044508.1:0-15491 GCA_015108175.1 Pelvicachromis taeniatus | reverse complement strand
AAAAAAAAAAAAAAAAAAAAAAAAAAAAAAAAAAAAAAAAAAAAAAAAAAAAAAAAAAAAAAAAAAAAAAAAAAAAAAAAAAAAAGGTAGCAGAATAATTTACAGTTTAAAGAAAAACATTGTGTAGAGGGAGGATTCATCATCATGCACTGACTTCTTACATCTTCTGTTAATAGGAACATTTAGGAGATAGAAAAAACAACAACAAAGAAATCTGAAGTATTTTATACCTAAACTGTCCTGTACAGCTCTTTATAAAACAATGCATATACTGTATAGTTATGGCAGCTAATGAAAGAACCAAAAAGAAAAACAAGGAGTAAACAGTAGTAGTCCTGGGTCCCTGGCTGCTGTTGTCTTATTGGATCATTGTCTCAGAAGCAGGTAAAGAACAACACGCCGAACAAGTCTGACTTGTAGAGAAGGCTTGGAGGTTTAATTTGAATCTGTCGAGTCAAAGGTTTCAAGCGTTTCAGGCGATGTGTGACATTCAGACTCTGAAACACCGAGGTTTGTCGTGAGCAAAGTGACAGCTGAAAGGGAAGAAACTTTCATGGTCGTTCAGCTGAGGATTGGCAGAAGGAGCGAAACCCGCCAGAAGAACAGGAAATAAACGGAAAAAATATCAGTCTCGAGTAGACGATCCAGAAACGCAGAAAGAAGAAAAGAGCAAATAATAAAGGAGGGCTGTCATCGGCTGCCTTCTCTCAAAGGTAGACTAAGGCAGGCTCGTGCTCCCAGATGTGAGAGCCAGAGTCACAGAGCTAACAAGTTCAGCTTTTTTTGTGTTTAATATCATATCGTCTCAGATGTGGGTAGCATAGAATTTTTTTTTGCCAATTTATTCATTTAAGGTGGAACTGCACTCTTTGGTTCAGCTGCTTGGAGCTCACACACACATATACTACCCTTTACACAAATTCATTAGCTTTAATCTTACTGAATTTGCTTTCAGACTATAGACTGTATATAGAAGATGTAGCCACCATGATTTCGTCAACTGTTTATGATTTCCGTTTTTAAACCTCAATTTTTTGTTTGTTTGTCAGACAGGTCATATGATGCGTAAGTGCTAAGTAATAGATTAATAAAATGCTAGAATTTCACTCACTGACACTGAAGCACAAACTTCTTTGATATGTCTGTGCAACAAGTCAGATACAAAAATGCCCCACAAATCACCAACAGCGCAAAAATGCTTCCCGTTTGGGTACACCTCTCAATCAAAACAGCGCCCCCCACCCCCAACTTTAAGCCTCACCTGTACCCATATGAATAAGTAATGTAAAAACCCACCCACCGTACACTTCACATAAAGGGGCAAATAAGCTATAGAGGCCAAAGCAATGGAGTCTAGTTAGCCTCAAGTGGCCACTACAGAAATTACAGTTTTTGCTTGTTCTGTCTTCATTTCTTTTTTCCTCAGGAAGTTGTCAGTGAGACATAACTATTACTGCCCGCTGTTATAAAGTCACCAATGGCACTTCACTTTAAGTGAAGCGTCTTTAATGAACACCACAGCGGCCAAACTTTGTTAACCTGTCACTCTGGCAGAGAAGCATGGATGTGTAAAATAGCAGCGGTGAGACACGGGTAACAGTGAGCTGTAGTACTTTTGTTTCCGTGACGATCCTTTGTAATGTAGCACCAGCACTTTGAAAGAGGGAGAGAGAGACGAGGAGAGAGCACCCTGGCAACCTGTGCATACCCAACAGAAAAGGTTGCATCATGGGTAACAGATTATCTAAGTTCGCTTTCAAGATTGTTGTTCATTCAGTAGGAGGAACAGACAACTTCTGGGAGTTCAGCCTCCCACAGTAGTTTTTCTAATTCAAGGTAATTCCTGATATAGGAGAAAAAAAATTCTCATTTGGCTTTGAACAAAGTGTTCAGCCTGAACACTTTTTATTTATATTTGACATGTAACAGCCTTAAAAGTGAGGTGTCTACAGCTCATGGAGGAAAAACATGCCCGCTCTTAGTCTTCTCTCCAGTCCAAAAAAAGAAGAAAAAAAAATGAGGGTGAAGAAAAAAAACAAAAACCCAACAACAACAACAAAAAAACCCCCACAGGAATTATCCTTTAATCATAAACAGGGAAATAACCAAACTGATCCCAGGTCAGCATCTAGAGTAGTCAAACCTGCCAACATCAGCAAGCTGAGGAGGAGAACATGAGCTTTGTTTTAGCCTCTTGACTGTCCCTGCTCGGCACGATGGCACTTTGCAGGGAGGACTAAGGAGGAGGAGGAAGAGGAGGGTACTGGCAAACAGTCACTCAGAAGGTGTTTCTATGTAATGCGTAGCATCTATCATCTTGGTTTTTGGACCAGCCAGGTGAGGTCGGGTAGACTCCATCTCCTGACAAGGGAGGGCAGTGATGGAGGAACGGGCAGCTGGATTGTTCCATCATGTCCACTCCACGGGGGGTTCTCGAGGACCTTTGGGCTGAATGCAGCGGTTACCGAACCCTGGAAGGAGAAAATGTCTTAGCTCAGTTTGTTTTACCTCAATACCAGAGGGAAAACCTGCCTCCGAGTCCTGCCTGTTCCCAAAAACCATCAAACGTTTTCTGCACATGCAGCCCAAAGCAAGCTTTCTGATCAGCAAAAGCAACGGCACAAACCCAAAAATGATGACCTTAATAGAAACCATGTTTGTCAGCAACATTTCCTGCACTGACTCACTATTTCTGTCCTTTCAAAGGCTCGACTAGTAGAGATTTGAACAACAACAGTATCCAATCACAATCACAAAATAAAAGTAGTCTACTACAAGTGAGACAGTAGACTTACCCACCCAGCTCTGGCTTGCTGTTGTTGCTTGTTGTGTTGCCAGCAGATGAAAGGTCTGCTGGAGAGGTCGTTGCACAGTCAGACGCATCTACACATAATCAAATGCAAAAAAAAAAAAAAGATCAATGAGGTGGAAGTATTCTTGCAATAACAGTGGTGTACATGCTACTCATAGTTCAAGTCAAATATATTAAAAAGCAGATTTTAAAATGAGTTCATTAGAAAGAGACAGATCATGTGAGACAATCAAAAAAATGAAGTCGAGAAGACTGAAAACATGCTCAACAACATGACAAGACAGAACAGGATAAACACACAAGACTGTCAAAATAACTAAAAATTAAGTGAAACAAAATTAACTATAGAGAAATCTTAAATGTTAAAATAGCCAAATCATCAAAAACTACCAACAGCTGAAGAAAACGTATATAACAAGTAGATATAATAGCTTACAGCATTTATTGCTCAACTTAAAAATATACTAGTCAAAAACAGAAACCAAAGTTTTATGTTTTAAATAGATTTTAGTTTTTAAAAGATTATTTATGAGACATGGCCTCTGGACACGATACAAGCAGTCACTCGTCCGCTCACGGACCACACAAGTGTTTGGATTTGCTGTTGAGGAGCTGCTCTCCATTCCTGAATGAGTGCAGCCACCTGCTGTGCAAAGATCATTGATTGAGGATGCCTCCAAGACCACCGGCTTAAGAATGCAGAAAATTTAACAAACTCTACAAGTGAGGTCATTTGTATCTGGTAAACAATCATGACCAACAAAAATAAATGCAGCAAGAACATGCTGTGTTCTGGTCTAGCAGATAACATGGAGACTACTTGATTGTTACAGCTAGCTGCTAGCCCATAATAACCGTTTGTGTACTCTGCACATCTGTGGTCCCCAGATGCATCTCAGAATGCAAAGCACACCTGACTACAGGCAAGGACTTGACTCAAACTTGCAGCATACACGTGTATGTAGTTTGCTTGGATTGCGCTCACACCATAAACAAACCGCTCTGGAGTTCTGAGACCACCTCTGGGTCTCGGTGGGGTTGTTTTGGTCTGCACCTGAGTGTGATTACTGCATTCACACCTGCGCACTGGCAGGTGGGTGGGGGGGATGTCCAGAGTATGATTTAAACCGACTAAAAACCAAAGGTGCAAAAACAACCTAACGGGTTAAAATGTCGTAGAGAGAAAAGGGTTTAAGAAAAAGACAAACGCACAAAATGTATATTTCTTTTTTTGACAAAGGCTTTAAATGTTTATCTAGCAACATGTCCCATGAGATAACATCTGGTTCATTATGTAGTGTTACATCTGCGCAAACATTCAAACATTTCTCTGTCATGAAAGTTTGATGCTAAAAGCCCAGCTTGCAACGCAGCCTTTTTATCCTTCAGAAATGCTCCTAGTGAGTAATATTCATAAAAGGTAAAAAAATATCCCCACTGAATTAAAGTCAAAGAAGCTGTCATAGCCACAGCAAAACTACTGAAGCAATAAATTGGCATTAACCATCATCACACAATCCTCATAGCGCCGATAAGCATATGCACTCATTTTAATTGCAGCTCTCTCTAGACATGTTTTATCTTTTTTCACCCCCTTTTCTCCCTCTTCCTGTATCTCTGTTACTCTCTCATCCTCGCAGCGGTTTTTCTGTCAGTGTTATCATCAGCAGGCTAATTTGTAAATCACCAAAGGTCCGTTTCCTGCGCCGCACGGCTGGCCGACTACTGTGAGCACAAAAACTCTGGGAACATGCAGAGAGGCAGGGACGGAAGGTTCAAACAGAGGTGAGAGATGAAGGAAGAGAATAAAAGCGCACTAATGATTTGAGCAGTCGCACCTTTATGTGAACTCCACTCGGCTGAAGCTGATGTTTTCACTTCCAAAGGGTCTGGCAGAGAGGAAGACAATCAATGAATTTAACACAGGATGGGCGTTTGAAGTCAAATGATCAAAAGATACACACAATACAGCACAAACACACACACACACTCCCAAATTCAGACACACTAAAAAACAAATAAATATATTGCACTCAACCCTCAAAAGGGAATTCCAAGTTTTGCCTGCATTTATGTAAAACTCCTGATATAATTAACTGAACCATAATGATCCTGGCGCACACAGGTGACAGCCACACTCACTTCAATATAACAAAAAGACTTTAAAGCCTCTTAACCTGCCTTTCTTTAAATTAACTTCATCTTTCTGCCCTTTTACTATGACTGTCTCCATTTCTGCATGGCTGAAATAAGCAGTGCTGACCTCTAGTGTTGCAAAACTGCTAGAGTACCTCTCAGAAGTGGGTTAATTTTGAACACAAACGTCTCCTTTTCATCTCATGTGCTCCCTCGTGGTGGAATATTTTTAATACCGTTTTATTCCGCTATCAGAGGAGCTGTGCAGGGAGGAGGGAAAAGAAGAAGAACAGCAGAAGGCAGCAGGATGGTCGTGCTAATAACAAGTCAATCCTGTGAACGAGAGGCCTCCTACCTGCAATATGTGAGTCCATCTGGTTGTTTGAAGCGAGGATGACAGAGACTGAGGCCCCTACCTGTTCATACGCTGTACTAGGCAAGAGAAGCAGAACACAGAAAACCAGCTTCCTCCTGTTTCAGCTCACATCAGAGGCTGTCGACTGCATTAAACAACTACTGCTGACTGGCTTTACTCTCACTACCAAGTTTGTGAAAATATGGCAAAACCACACAGCAACACATGAATCTTTGATCCAACTGTGTCTTTTTGTCCCCCCTTTTATTAAAAGAAGGAGAACACAATAACGCGGCTGCCCAGTGAATCCACACCACTGGGTTACACACCTTTGGAACTTGACCAATGCAAACGCACCTGTGGCCAGTATGAAGGACTCAGGGGTTCTCTCGGGGAGAGGGGGAGGGGAGTCATCGCTGTCCCAGCAGTCTGGGTTAAAAAGGTCAGAGGTCAAATGAGAAGCAAGGTTAACTACTGGCCGAGAAGAAAGGAAAAAAGATCGGCAGTCATATTGGAGACAAAAAGGCAAGAAAGCACTTAATTAATCTTATTATATAAATGTTATATAATTTGTCTGCATATTGTTGCTTGATTATACAAATATTCACTGGTTCCATTTGCTGTACATCGTATTATCATTACTTCATTTTAGGGCGCAGAGAAATGTCTGTATGGTCTCATATTTGCCATGCTGGCTGCCGCTGGACTACTGGCACATAAGATGACACTGAGCCTTGGTGGTGTTGCGTTGTGCTCATTTTGCAGTCCTTAAATAATCTGGGATCCAGTTTCAGTTCAGCAAAGCTACATTTGTGCTTAAAGATTTTAAAGCCGTTATTAATCTGTTCATTTCTCTGACTGTCTGACATGAAAGGATGAATAAATTAAACTAAAAACAATATCCACAGTGGCCAATCTGTTATTTTTAGTGATGTTATCAGTTTGTGAGTGCTAACCGCCACACTTAAATTATAGCTACAGTTTCTTAAAAATCTCTTCTTCAAATTCAGCATCATCATTACCCAGGGACCACTGTTGTTACGGTTAAGTTAAGGTGACATATGAAGGGGAAAATATGACATTTTACAGTTTGGCTGGTTAAGATACTGCTTTTACATAAAGCCAGCAGTTATCTTTGCTATGAATTATTAATTAAAACCTTCTCATATGCTTCATAGTCAAAAAGAAATCAGCTGACTTTCTTGGTTGGCAAAGAGTCTCAAAATCTTAAGTTACATATTAGGTGACGCCTCCTCCACCTAATATTCCATCATCTGGCCGTGGCCACTGCCTTTCTGTGGAGTTTGCGTGTTCCCCCTGTGTATGTGTGGGTACTCTCCGGATACTCCGGGTTCCTCACACAGTCCAAAGACATGAAATTAGTGTGATTAGGTTAATTGGTGATTCTAAATTGCCTATAGGTGTGAATTTGTGTGTGAATCGTTATCTCTTTGTTTTAACCCTGTATCAGATTGGTGACCTGTCCAGGGTGTACCCCGCCTCTTGCCCTATGGTAGCTGGGATAGGCTCCAGCCCCTCACCCATGAACCTGATAAGGATAAGCGGAGGAAAAAAAAAGGAATATTAGACGATACTACAGCAAGTTAATATCACTGTAAATAATGAGGTAGAGACAACTAAGCAGAGTGATGGTGTATTTGAATTTAAAAAGAGTTTCGTCATTAGCCAATGAAGATAAATATTTTTTTAAAGCTTATTTTGAATGTACTGTCTTTTATTTTTGTTTCTCTCAAAGTAAAATAAACCAATTTTTTTTTTTTTTTTTTTTTTAAATCCCAAATGTTGTCTGGAAGATTTTAGGTGCTTTATCCCAGTGTTTCCCAACCACTGTGCCGCTGCACATCTGAGAAATGATCAGGTGATTCCACCTCTAAATGTCCAGTGTGAGTAACCGGCAGAAAAATGACATTCTCTTCCACTAGAGGGCATTACAACTACCTGCTCTAATTAAATGGGTTGCCAACTACCAGTAAAAGAGAAGAAGAAGAAATTACATAATAGTCATGCTGTGAGCGAGACAACGTATTGCTTAATAGCAATAGATAAATATTTGAAAAGAAAAAGTAGTCAATCTGAATCTGACCTGGGTCCTGGAGAAAGGTCTGACCCAGATGAAGGCCCTAGCATGAGTAGTGGTCAGAAGAAAGCAAAAAGGTATACTGGGGACAAACTGAACCAATTCCGCTATGCCTGGTGCGTGGGGGGGGGGCAAATGATCAATATGCTTTTTGTGACATTTTTGTTTGGTGGTGTGCCGTGTGATTTTTCTAATGTGAAAAATGTGCTGTGGCTCCAAAAGGTTGGGAAACACTGCTTTATCTGTTAATGTAAAGTAGATGGGACACAGCACCACCTCAGCATCAACTGTATGCTCTGGTAATTGTTGTTTGCAGACAGTCCAATCACAATCAAAAACACAATAGCTTAACAGATTTATTAGACCACCTGTGTTAAACACAAGAAAAACATTTTGTATTAGAAATCGATCAAAAACTGTTTTACTGTTTTTCTGTAAACTGTACATAAAAAAATAAATAAAATTTATAACAATGATTATATTTTAGAATTAAAAACATTGTTTTGATTATTTTTACAAATATAAATTAAAGCATTAGCTGTACATATTTGATCCCTCCATAATTTCCTGCTCGTTTTACTTAATTCTTCTTTGTTTGTTACAGGCTTGTAAAGCACTGTGAGCTGCACTAATCTCTCTAAAATGGGCAATTACAAAAGCTGTGAGTGATCCATTGGCAATGCAGTCAGCAAAACAGGCAGGCACCAGCTTTCTATTGACCAACCACAAAGCAGCAATTTGCTCAGTGCAACTCATCAACAAAGCAGCCATTAGATTCTTGCAACCAATCAAACAGCAGCTGTTAGCTTTTCATAACTGAAGCACTGCTGCAGCCCAGACAGAGTGTGAGAGGAAGCCAAGCAGACTGAAACAGTCAAAACATCCGATTTTAAATACTGGAAATACTCAAGGAGAGCATGACATCAGGTATAATGCCAGAGATTCAATGGCATGTGAGTATATTTGGAATTCAAACTCCACAGATGATTTACGCCCAGTCCGCTCAATTTCACGTGAGCTCAGATCAAAGAAAGAAGAGCAGCAGGGGAAGTCTCAGTCCTCACACGCCACCAGCAGATTAAAACCCAACTTCTCCTTGTCACAATCACATCAATCCCAAACAGTGTGACACTGTCTGTTCGACCCAACGTGCACCAAAGTGGCGTAAGTGCATTCATCAGTATCATGCAGTGTTGATCTTTCCCCATCCAACATGCACACACGGTTTTCTGCTCGCACACACGCAAACAAAAAGATTTCTTTCATCCTTTCTCCCATTCACAAATTCCCTCGCTTAGACAAACACAAACAAACAAGCTGAAGGAGGAAGAGTCGTTTCCACAGATGTCCACATTTGCAACATTCCTCGCAAACCAACCAATTAGTCAAACAGTCATGCTTTATGTGAGACTCACTGGAAATTATCTCTCTCTGTTTTTGTTGTCATTTCCTCCTATTCCTTTCTTCCATGCCTCCCGTTTATCCTTCTCCTGGCCACTAACTCCTCAGCAGTGAGGACACAGTGTGTGTGTGTGTGTGTGTGTGTGTGTGTGTGTGTGTGTGTGTGTGTGTGTGTGTGTGTGTGTGTGTGTGTGTGTGTGTGTGTGTGTGTGTGTTGACAGATACAGCTCGTCATTAGCTTGTGGTCTGTCTGAGACCTCTGGCTCCTTACTGACCCAGAAAATTACTCTGTGTGATGTTTTTTTATTTCCTGAGTGTACAGTAGGTGAGTGCAAGCTTACTTGGTGCCTTCATGTGCATTTAAGGGAGATGGATCTTGACTACTTGACTACTAAACTTCATTGTTTAGTTTTCATAATTTCTTGGTTAGTTTAACATATTTTAAAGAACTGAGTAGGAAAGCAGTTCAAGCAACTGATCGACCTACTTGCTATGGATGGAGAGACCGTTGGTGTGATCTGTCCTGCAATTGACATCGGCGACACCTTTCTGACCGGCTGCTGGTCTCCATGTTGAGAGGGCGCCGTTACGGTGGCAGTCGCTGTTGATACACTGGTACGCAAAGCCTCCTTTCCTCCTCCGGACATCTCCCCGTTCCCCTCCTCGTCGGAGTTGTCAGAGTGCAGGGGGTTTGTGAAACTCAGAGCAGTCCTAACAGGTGTGGAAGAGGAAGAGGAGGAGGAAGAGGAGAGGTGGGAGGAGGAGGATGAGGATGGAGCCACACGGTCTGAGGAGGAAGAAGAGGAGGAGGTCTTGGGGTACTGTTTGTCCGGACTGTTGCTGGATTGAGTCCACGCTGCGTGGCCTGCTTTCAAATCCCCTCCCTGCTTCTCCACCTTCTCTCCACTCTTTACAGGAAGGTGATTCGGCCTGGCGAGGCTGCCTCCATCTGCTTGACTCTCTCCACATCCACAAGCTCCTCCCTCTGTGCCCGAGTCCTCTGACAAAGAGGAGCTGGACGTCAGAAGGGACTGACCAGTGCGAGCTTTAAATGCGTGACTTCTTTGCAGCGTGCAGCTGTTGTTACTAGAACTGGAGCCTTGTCCGCCCGTTACTCCCATCGACGAGGTGGTGTCAAAGCTGCGAGGTCCTTCCTGCAGTGGCACCTTTTTAATCTCAATGCTGAGCTTCCTCTCGATTCGAGGAGCACCAGAACAATCAACAACCGGGGAGAGGGGCGAGGATGGGGTCTGAGTCTGGCTTTGGCCCGATTCTGACTTTGAAGACAATTTGTTGTTATAGTTGTCATTGAGATCCAGATTTGAGACCTGACTCTGCTGTTTCCGGCTTAGTAGCTCTTGATCTTTCTGCTCTGAGGCACTGGTCTGTTTGTTTGTACAGGCCTCTAGCTGGTTCTGCTGCTGGTCTTTGTCTTTATCCTGAAATAAAAGTAAAGTAGAACAAATGAGACATGTAATCCCCCTCTTCACAAAAAGCAAAACATTCACAAGCCACCAGAAATCTTTGATGTTCATGTTGGAGTTCACATAAAGCTGATTAAGCAGGCCCCACACACAAAAAACAAAGATGAGATGTAGAAGAACAAAAGAACCTTATTTATATTCATGCACTTTCACATTTCTGCTGTTATTATCGAATGCGACCTGGTTGTTTTCCCTTCTAGACTGAAACCTAATTCTTTTTGAAAGAATAATTCACTACATTTTCAGGTCATGGCATCTGCCGCAGTTCTTTTATGATGTTACGGTTTGTTTACAACATAAATAATGTTAAAAGACAAAAACTCAACTTTTGCCAATCCTAAAAGATAAAAGATTTAATTTTTACAGCATCTCATTTTGATACTTCCTGTAAAGCTTCACCTATACCTGCATGATGGGAACTTTTCATTTGGACAAAAAACAACTTAAAGAACTCAAACTTAGTAATGAACTTAATTTTCCACTTAAATGTGTATTTATGTGCTCCTAAACCAGGATGACTGCAATAACAGGGAGTAACCATCTCAGAGGGCTAACTCCTACTTTATGGTCTACGTACTGGTTTCGTCCTGCACCATCTGTGAGGTCACCACATCCATTTAACTGATGCCCCATGAGCATGAACGAGAGGTGGCACAACACACAGACACACAAAAAAACAACCCCAAAGCAAACAAAAGCGATGGATTGACGACAGAAAAAGCATAAGCAGCCCACAGACGGGATGTACCACATATTTTTTTAACACAATGTCCCCGTCTGGCAGCCGTCCTTGCAGGTAGATGGGCAATCTATAGCTGCCAACAGACTGCCCACGCGCTACAGTTGCTGAATCACAGCTTCCCCATTATTCCTATATCTAGGAAAATCCATAACCATTGGCTCACTTAAAGCATATATAAACAGGTCTTACCATACAAATTACTATTCTTATATCCGTGTAACTTCCCATGTACAAAAAAACCCCCTGCAAATACATACCGTGCAGTTCTATACACAATAGTATCCATATAAGTTGTCAATTTTTAAGTGTATGTCCAGCTCACCTCTGTCATGTTGTGCTGTGTAGTAGCCAGGACGTGAATGACTGGTTTGGGATGGTAGCGGTCATTGTCCTGTCGCACGTTCGTGACAGTCGGGAAGGCTGATGGAGGAGATGGGGTCAGAATAGGTGGTACGGGGTGAGCCTCTGGGGGTTGGAGGATCTCTTCCTTTACATCGCCTTCTACCTGCGTACTAGACCGAGAGAAAGAGGGGGAGAAAAAAAAAAAAGAAAAGCCCACACAAGTTTGTTACTGAAGAGATATTACAGTTGACAGTGAGAGCGACAGGCTTTTGATGATCTTTAATGAGACATCTCGGTTCTACAGAGCCTAAAAGTCATAAAAATGATTTTTTACTGTTAAACTAAACCTTGGATTTTCTAGTCTAGATAAAAAGTTAAATATCTACAGCGCAAAACGTAAAACTTTTAAAATGATGCAATGACAAGAAATGCATCCTGCTGATCAGTAAATGCCCAGAAATTCTTATATCCCAAGAAGGGTGAATTACAAGACTAATATGATGAAATGAACTTATATTAAATCTCATGTACATATAAAACTAAAACTAAATGTAGGACTGTGCTATGCTTTGTTCACCACCAGATGGCAGAATTTGAAAAAAATTCTATACTTTTGTCCTGTGGACACAAATTACATTTCTTCTGTGATATTTTAAGACTTCTGCTCTCACCCATATTATGTGGCTTTAACAGTCACATAATCTGCCAATGTGAAAACAGATTCAGATCAGTGCTAAAGATTTTCATTTAAAATATAAATCGTACTGTAACCAACAGTCTTAGACAAGTTTCTTCTTAAAGTATTGAAAGTATTTAATACTCTTCCGTGCAGCTTCCTCAGGGCACAGAAGCAGAAAAAGCCAAGTCACAGTAACATGACAGCATCTATGGCTATTCAAAATAAGTCCTGAATGATTACTTCACTGTCCGACACAACTTTACCACATGTACAGTATTTCAGTAATGTAGCCTACTAATAAATAGTTCTGTAAAACTAGCTGTGTAGGTGTGTGAGTTGCATACAGGATACAGCGGTTATGACAAAGCTAGCCACAGAGAGATGGAAAGTGACACAAGCAAATATTGTTCGATACATTTATATGCTGTACGCACGCAAAAATAGAGATACAGAAAAGCAGCGAAAGGAAGTGGTGGCGTACCAGTTTAAGAGCACATGACTGAGGCAAGAGCCAGCATACAGGCTGATAGCACATGATGCTGTGTGCGGATCAGAGGCAGGCAGACAAAGTCAGACACTGAAGTCGCAAGCTAGAAGCTCGGGGGATTTCCTTTCATTGAGCAACTTTGGAGTTGCAGTCAAACCATAAAAGCCTTCCTCATTAAGCCTCAGAATTGCAGCACAGAACGCGTTCTTCTTTCAGAGGATGAGATCTGCCGTGCGTATTCTTGTTTACTTGCTCTTTCAGATAAACATTTGTTCACATTTTTTAAATAACAACAGGCTGGGATGCACACTGGATTCAAGAGACCGGCTGATAATGGATTCTTAAAGCCGGTGCAGTTTTGATGTTCTCCAGAAATGTACACTTACCTACCCAAAGAGTCTCACACACTAATATTTCAGTGGACTGCCTTTAGCTGTGATGTGTCATTGTTTCAACAAACTTAGGGAGTGTTATAGGATTTGGACCACTGTGTAAAGTCTTTTCCAGCACACCCCAAAGGATTCTCACATGGGTTAAGTTCTGAACTCTGTGGTGGCCGATTCATGTGCGAAAATTATGTCTCATGCACCCTGAACCAATGATCTTGTTTTTCACTAATAGACATACTAATAGATTTATTCCTGACCACACTTCTTATTCAAAGATCCTTCCATGGTTTAATGGACCCTTTAACTGGACACTTCTTAACGTAGTACCAGTAGTTTCAGCTTCCTTTGCTTGATGCAGGATAATTGTGACCTTTCTGAAACATCTTTTCCACGACCCCAGGACATGTCTTCCGACATGGTTTAAGAAGCAACCTGCTGTTAGCTGATACATATTAATCACTGTAGCAATTATCCATTGGAAGGCTGTTACTTATTTGCTTCCTTAAACTGTGTATTTCACAAACTAGTTAGCAACTTGGGCTAGCGTCAAAATGACCACATCCACAAAAATAGGACCATCTACATGACATTTCCTCACAAGAAGGCTATGGTCACACAAACCCCTAGTATCCAGAGCAATATCAGTTAATAATATTGGCCACTCAAAGCCAAACTAACTTGATTGTATTGTAAAACTTGTGTGCATAACTTTTGCTCCAATTCTTGGAAGGGTGAGTTATTGCAGGACAACAGCATATTTGGCATTCAGGCTCAACATAACTTAAACCAGACACCACTATTCCTTTGTTTTCTTTAATGAAAACTTTAATTACCCATGAGAATTTCTTCTTCTATGTCATCTTTGTTGCATGAGCAAGCATGAGATATTTAACAACACAGATTCCCACTGGATCCGGTTATTTCCACGGGGGATTTGAGACATTCTGATGCCACAAAGATTTTTTTTTTTTAGGCCCTATGAGATGAGATGAAATTTTAATGATTCCTAAGGGGAGGTTGAGCTGTTATAGGAGCAAACACTAATAAGTCACAGAAAAACAAACAAGCACTAAAGAGAGGAGAATAAAGAAAAAAGGAAGCTGCAGGCAGAGAACTCAGTGACAACTGCAGCACGTATGACGAAATGTAAACATCTATTACAAAAGTGATTCAAGTGCAGAAAGTGCTAGTACTGCTGCTTTTCTGAGGAATAAAATGATTAAATAAAAAAGCCCATATTATTCTGTTTAATAATAAAAGATGAAAAGGATCAAGATTTTTCTCTTTTCATTCAACAGAAGCAACAACACTTCAATTCAGCCCACTCTAACTTTTGCTAAAAACTGCTAAAACTATCCTGCAACACTGTCAGTATACTGAAAATTGCTTAGTGTCATGTTATCAACCAGGATCTGCTCACAATGTTCCTCAAAGTGTGTAGGTAGCTTCCTTTTTGCCTGCTAAACAACTGTTTCCCCACTGAGTCCTTTAAATATGTCCTGTAGTGACAGGCACCGACACATGAGCAGCAGATCCAGTCGTGCAGGATGTAAAGTGGGAGGTCAGTGGATCAGACTCGTTTTTCCCAGCGCATCCCACAGTTGCTGGATTGGAATGAGATCTGGGGAATTTGAAGGCCATTTCAACATTCTGAACTCTTCGTCATGGATCTCAAACATCCTGCAGACGACTAATGCTATGAAGGAGTGTATGTAGCATGCAGGAGTGTTTATGGAAAGGGGGAACAGTCACATTAGTGCCACACACTGGCTTGTGTTCTTTCTATAATATTTGCCATCTTTTACCCAACATGCACCTAGCCACAGATGCAATGTATTTTAGCAACCCTCCATCATAACCAGCAGCAGAGCTTTCAATATTTTGGTTTAGCCGCCCTTCAGGTCATGTGGCGTCATTGAGTCATGCCCAGTTGTCCTGTTTTGGTAAGTACCAATTATTGCTTAATGTTAACACATGACACAATGTTTTGGAGATGCTGTAATCTAGTTGTCTGGTCATTACCTTGTCAAAGTCACTCACTTTAGCTTCCAACACAACTTCAAGAAGTTCACTTGCTGCTTAATAGTGATTATCGTGGCTCATAGGTGTACATACAAGCGTATTCGCTAATGCATAAATTTCCCCAGTAAACCTTGAACTCTATCATTTTCACTCATACCGTATATCTTCCAATTGTAGCCCAGGCATTTATTCAAAAAATTATCCGGCCGGCCCGGCGTTTAAAAGAGACCGGCAGTTATTGGAGACCGGCTCTTATTCCCTTCTCAGAATTGTCACGGAAGTGAGAAGGAAAGAGGACCCAGGTGCGGTTTTTAGACTGAGGTGAAAAGACAGTGAGTTTACTTAAAGTGCTCCATAACGTATTCCAACAGTTCACAAATAATGCAGTTCCCAATTGTGCTCCTCCTTTGCTCCCGAGTGTCTCCTTGTCTGTGGTAGCCCAGTGCACGAGTGGTGCTCCCCGAAACTTCTCTCCGCCCGACTCTCCAGGAGAGGAAGTAAAAGACCAGAAAATCACAGTTAGCAGGTTCGCTAGCCGACAGTT
>VURO01044507.1:0-10247 GCA_015108175.1 Pelvicachromis taeniatus | reverse complement strand
GGCTGGATCAGGTGACCCTGAATCCTCCCTTAGTTATGCTGCAATAGGTTCAGACTGCTGGGGGACCCCCTTGATTTATTGAGTTTTTTCTTTTCAGTCACCTTTCTCATTCACCATGTGTTAATAGATCTCCCTGCATTCAACCATACTTGTTATTAATCTCTGTCTCTCTTCCACAGCATGTCTCTATTCTGTCTTCCTTCTTTCACCCCAACCAGTCGCAGCAGATGGCCCCGCCCCTCCCTGAGCCTGGTTCTGCCGGAGGTTTCTTCCTGTTAAAAGGGAGTTTTTCCTTCCCACTGTCGCCAAAGTGCTTGCTCATAGGGGGTCATATGATTGTTGGGTTTTTCACTGTATGCATTATTGTAGGGTCTACCTTACAATGTAAAGCGCCTTGAGGCGACTGTTGGTATGATTTGGCGCTATATAAATAAAATTGAATTGAATTGAATAGAATGAGTGTGAAAGATGGACGTAGATGCAATGACAACATTGGACTAACATTGGTTAGTGAAGTCTAGCTGTGAAGCCTTAAGATGAGCTTTTCTCTGTCACCACCTTTCCAGTTGAAATCAGACTACACAATGCGTGTCATTAGCCAATGAGCTGAGTCATTAGTTCATTGGCTAATGACTTATCATTTACAAGTCGTTAGGGAAAGAGGAAGACTGGTTCACCTTCATTTCTGACCATAATTTACATGACGAACTTCAGAATGACTTGATGCTAGCGACTGAGCCCTCGATATCATCAAAAAAGTGCAGTGGCTATCTTTAGAGTCTGTTGGGGCTGTAGGCAAAAATTCACACAGGGCACCTCCAACCAGTGATCATCACTGTTATGTTAAATATTCTGACACCAACAGTAAAAAAAAAATAATAATTGTGAAATGTAAACATTTCCTTATTGCACAAATACTAATGATGTGTCTTGGCTGTTGTATGCCCTCCAGAGCCCAAAGACCTACTCTACTAAAGTAAGACCTAAACAGGATCATGAATGCCACTTGCAACAAGAGTCAGCAGATCCAGGTGTGCCTTAAGTGGTCAGACCTCCATTAATGTCAGGGAAAATTCTGCACATTGCTGCTGATGTAGTTTAAAGTTTGTCAGATCCTGGGGTGCCCCCTAACAACTGGCTTTTGCCCCAAACAGTTGCCTTGCCTGTTGGTGCCCCTGGAAAAGTGTTTGCTATGGTCACAAACAGGCATAGGTACTGAAACCTGGTATTAAACTGGCCCCGGGGCTAAATTATAAAGACTGAAAAATCACTAAGCTCTGATGTTATTGGTTACTGATTCAAATATGACTCTATGATGGATTTATTCTCTATCTAGAACACAGTGGTCTCTGTGTCCGTCTTGAAGGCTCCGTTCAAGGGGCATCCTCACTCTTTGTGAAGATGGCGGAGAGAATTAAACACTCAAAGGTGTGTGGTTGCACTTGGCTAGATTTGATGCTGACACTGCTCGTGGCCACAAATCCAACAGGTCTTTTGCTTGTAAAGGCAAAATCACGAGCAGTCCACTGAAACATTTAGCAAAAGTCTATCACATGCAGATGGAAAAATGCAGTTTATGGTTCATCTGTTATTGCTCCATGTATGCTTTGCTAGCAGTCTGACACACACACCGATAAATATCTAAATTATTGGGTATCTAAAATATGAACGCAGGTCACTGGGTTGAAAATAACTGACTGCGTGCATTAAGTCTAAGATGGTCAAAACATCATCTGATTTGTTGCTCCTAATTCCCAATTTCAGTTTCAGTGAAGTGGAGGCTGCAGTCAAAGTAACATTACAACACAGTAAATGTTGTCAGAAAAAGTGCTGAACATCTGTTCAAGGTGGAGGTTTTTAATTCTTGCATACTGGAAACGGTAATATAGACTTCATTTGTTTTGGATGGATGGAATAGATCAATTGTTTTTTTGTTTTTTGTTTTTTACATTTTTTGAGCATCCTGGACAGATAAGAAAATTATCTCTGATCTGATATCCTTTAAATTTTGTTATTAACTTGAAGTACCGTCTAAGTACCAAACCAGTACCACTAAAATTTAAGCAATACCCATCTCTGGTCACGGAGCAAAGGAGGCAAGGATTGTTTGGTGACAGATTTTTATACAAATGGAAGTCTTTTTGAAAAAAAGAGTTGCCCCCTACAGACCACTGAGAAGCATACAGGTCTAAGACACGTTCACATTCACTCTACAGGACTTGATGAGATTTTGCTCCATGCTCACCTAGACAGCTAGCTGGCTAGATTTCCAGCAACAAGAAAAGCTTTTTGCACCCTGAGAGAAGTGAGTGATTTCATGACAGACTGGCACAATGGCCACCGTAATATCAGAGTTTCTACTAGTCTAAAGATAATGTGGGACAGAGTATTCACCACAAACCGTACCCCTGGAATAGCACTGATTAGCTATAAAGCAAAACTTTTAGAACAGCTGATGTTTATTTCCTATTTGATTTACTGGGAGATTTATGCATTACTTTAGGTGTACGCGTTGGCTATTTATGCTTGTCCAGTACTTTGCTGTTCTGCACTCTCACATTAGTAGAGCTTCCAGGTACATTTTAGTAAGACGTTTCAAACAGTGCAGCACCAGCATTTTTAGAAATCGATGCTCTACATGTCTGACCTCTGACAGGGAGACAGGCACAACCAGGTAGTTTCCTCCTTTCAGTGCCAGATGGCCTTTGTGGAACAGATCCAGGGTCAACTGAAGATAGAGGATGGAGCCGTGGCTCCGTGTTGACAGATGGCTGCTGAATTTGCTCAGGAGCAGAGGATCAGGGGCAGAACCTGTTGGCGTTGTGACATTAGCGGCAATCTGGGTGCTGCTGCTGACCCGGTGATGGATGTAGTCACTCAGGTCGGCTCCCAGATCGCTGCTGTCTGGCAGGATGTCCAGAGAAATACCAGAGAACGGAAGGAGGGTGGTGATATCCTGCAGGAGAAGAAACAGTTATATTACTGCTGATCTGCTGTAGAAAATGATACCACACAAAGGAACAATTCAACAGTTAAAGAGCTGCAGTGTTAGGTGTATTAGCAAAGGACACATATAAAGCACCAAAATCAGGACCCATTCCTCAGATGCTCTTGCCTCTGACTCACGCTGAGCCATGGGATACAGTACAGTAAATACTGTGACAATGACTCAAGCTCCAACATTGCTCACAGGCATCTCTCAGATTCACATTTCATCTCCTCGCTTGCCATCCTCAGCTGCTCGACACCGGCCAAAACCAGCTATGACTGATCAAAAAAAAAAAAGAAAATGAAAAAAAATCCATGTTATTGCAGCTCAGTTCCTCATTAACCAGCGCTGACATTTTGGTTCAACGACAAGCAGCGGACATGTGATCGCGGGCAGTGCTTCACTTAACCCCTTCACAACACTTCACTGCGAAATATTCAGGTCGTCATACAAGAGCGAGCTCTTCCTGTGAAATGGCTGAAGTGGTAAAAAGAGAGGAGAATCATGGTCCATGTAGGAAGTGTGGACACCGCAGGAGCGGAATTAACAGCGGTACTGTTCATCCCTAACTTTTGATATTTAATGCTCACTGACTTTCAGTGAATCATGAAGAAAATGACCCCGAATGTGTTTTGTGTATTCCCAAACACTAATCCAATTATGCAACCGACTGGCTGGCTGTCAAGCTCCAGACTCCCAGCAGACTCCCAGTAGTATTACCATCCATTCAAGGCATAATCCTCGCAGCATTTGGAGGCTTGGCTTTGGCATTGGACAGATGCGTCCGCTGTTTGGTGGGATTACCGACCGGATTGAGAAAATACATCAGACGGGAGAGACCGACCGTGCCAAACGTCACACTGTCAATACTAAACGCAGTGAAAGCACAACATCAAACTACACAGTGTGTACAGGGAGCAAACACAAAAGAAGCAGGATTTGGTAATACCTCTGTCATTTGCGTAATGTGAGCTAAGGTTGAAATCTAAAAAGTTAGTTCACCCAGAAAATGACTCACAAAGCCAGATATATAAATAGTTTGATTTGCATAGGTTTTGTAGATTTCTGCTTTCATGTAGTTTAAGTTAAAGAGTTCTCACCCGATCAGTAACAAGTAAAATACACAACACGTCCTGCTACAAATGAGACACACGCATTTGAAGTATTCAAAAATAAGTTTTAAATTATTCAAAAGCAACATCTGTTTTCCAGAAACAGCATCTGTGATACTTCACAGTAAGAGTTAGCAATTATACAGTACCTAGTAAACATCTATAAATATACTTCCATCCATGTTATCAGAAGAGCTCATGGAGTGATCAAGAAGGTTGAAGCCTTCTTTCAGCTAAAGCTTAATGAATAGTGGCACACACCCATTTAAATATTAATTAAACTGGTTCCAGTGGTGTCACCATAGATTGGATATATATATATATATATATAAAAAAAATGAATGTAGCCTCCAGGTTTGAAAAGTGAAGCCAAGGCAGATGTTCCTCATAGCTGCATTATTTCTAGTGGTCCACTTGCATAGTAAACTATGGGAAAATTATGTAACTTGTCACTTCATTTACGAGCCCAGAGTTTATTTCTCAACTGCTACCTTCAAGTCTTATTAGAAACAGGATAATTATTAATTGTGTAAATCGCAGTCTCTCTAGACCCTCTCATCCAAAGACACACACACATTACATATACATATACATGCATATGAATACATAGGCTATATGTCAGCCAACTGTGATACTCTTAAAAAACAATTTAATATGCATGATATCATCCTAATCACTAAGCGGGTGGGGCCAAGGGAAGGAACACAGATGTCTGGTAGCCAGGCCCTGCCAAACTTTCTTGGCTTGTTGTCATTTAATACTGCCAGAGTATTGTTTAGAACTCAGCAGTAAGTCGTGAGTCACTAAACATGTAAGACCTCTGAGAATATTCTTGTTTAAAAAAAGAATTCCCCACTTTTCCTCCACTATTCCTCCTTCAAGCTCGTGTCCTCTACCGCAGGCCTGGGAGCTTCAGGGTTCTGCACAGTTTCTTTGTTGTTCCTAGGACTGCGTTCTTCTGGACAGAGATCTGGGATCTGCTGGAGCCTCATGCTCAGTTTGGTGGTCACTGCCCCGAGTGCCCCGATTACCACTGGGACCACTGTTACCTTCACCCTCCAAACTTCTCGAGCTCCTCTCTCTGCCCTCTGTACTTCTCAAGCTACTCATCTTGCTTCTTCCTGATATTGCTATCACTCGGTATAGCTACATGAATCAGTACAACCGACTTCCTCTGCTTGTCCGCTACTACACCCGGTTGGTTGGCCACCACCAGTTTGTCTGTCTGTATCTGGAAGTCCCACAGGATCTTAGGTTGGTTATTCTCAACCACCCAAGGGCGCGTATCCCATTTTCACCTTTCACGTCATATTTGCCACAGATGTTTCTGTAAACTATGCCGGCCACTTGGTTATGGCGTTCCATGTATGCACTGCCTGCTAGCATCTTGTACCCTGCTGTTATGTGCTTGATTGTCTCAGGGATATCTTTGCACAGCCTACACCTGGGGTTTTGCCTGGTGTGGTAGACCCCAGCCTCTATGGATCTTGTGCTTAGAGCTTGTACCTGTGCTGCCATGATTAGCGCCTCTGTGCTTTCTGGCCTGAGGGCTAGCTATATGGCCAGATACCACATGGTAAATGGGCTTGTTCTTATCTACTCAAAGCACTTTAGACTACATATCTCATCAACCGCTCACACAAGTTATTTATTCTATACCTTTACTTATACCTTTATATATAGTCCTTTTTAACTAGCATTCAAACTCTCTGATGAACAACCTGAGATAAGTTGGAAAATGTGTGAGTGTGCTGTGTTTTACACAATACTGCAACATAAAATATTCTCACTCACCACGAGGCCTGTCCTGACTGTGACCACCAACTTAAGCCAGTGGGGGAATTTAGGGATTATTTTGGTGATGAAGGTGGCTATGGTGTCCCCGTAGTCTGGTTTATGAAATTCAGCCTCATTTAGACTGTCAACCAAAATGATGTAGTCTTCTTCAGGTAGCCTCCGTTCTGATTACACACATAAAAAAGAAAGAGTAAATAATAAAACAGTGTCTAGGTCATTAACTTTGCACACAACATACAGACTCTAAGAAAGATTTATGCTGCGTATGAAGAAGACTGGTGGGTCCTTGTTTTACAGCACAAGATATGCTGAGGAAATTACCACCTGTCTATACTGATTATTCTGTACTGAAAGGGGGTCAGAGGCCATTGTTGTTTATTAGCTTGAAACAGGACATATCCATCATATTTTACATCATCTAAACATCATCTAAACAAAAAAAAGATCTGCAAGGCTTCTAGGTCTAGTACACTCACACAAGTGCTCTCCATTTTTTCCAATCTGGTTAATAGAGATGGAGCAGACAAAAAATGAAAAACACTTCTCTACTCAGACTACATGGAGGGCCTGGCCATAATAACACATCCATGCATCTGATTGACTGTCATGAGAAACCCTAACATTCAAAGCCTCTTCTAAGTATTTTGTGACCTTGAAATCACAAATCACAAAGACAAAATAACATCCTCACCCTTTCCTATGTAATAGACCAAGAATCTGTTCAAATCGTTGACCTTAACTAGAAAAAATCATCAATGAGTCCATCATGGAGTCATTAACAACCCCACCCACCACACACACACACACACACACACACACACACACACACACACACACACACACACACACACACACACACACACACACACACACACAGGAGATGGCAGCAGGCTCAGTAATTGCAAACTGAGAGAATGAGTGTCCCACCCTGAAACGGAAGCTATTTTAATCTTTAAAATGTCTTTTAATGTTTAAATCACATTTATCTTGAAGTGTGTGCGTATGTGTGTAAAATTAATTACCCTTGCGCAGGCTGGCTATGGGCTCTAGGACACCCTTTCGGAAGGCAGCAATGGGGTCTTGAACGCAGGAGCGCAAGCTCAGTGTGTTTTGTAGGTGAGGCTCTTGTATTAGCAGCTCCCTGTACGGGGCAAGCTGTGGCGCTCTGGCCAGCAGGGCGGCGACGCTGTGCACAAACTCCGGCACCAGGCACGTGTACGTGTTGTCAGCCTGACAGAAATGGTACGCAACCACCTGGAAGGAGGGAGAAGCAGGTGAAAAGTGATAAATGCTGCAATCTGTGTCTGTTTATCTCACAAACAATATCTGCAGCTGAAGCAGAAGTGCATTGAGCCAAAACATGAGCTGGAACCATAGATGAAAGATGGTTCTTGTTTTAATGAAGAAATAAGTACTGTAAAAAAAAAAAAAAAAAAGTCTTGAGCCACCCCTCATTTCTTTCTTATATTTTGCTAAATGCAAAATAGGTGAACTGATTTATTGAAATGTGCAGACATGGAAATCCAGCTATAAGTGGAAACTGGAGTTTGTACAATTTGTTTTTTCAAACTTGAAAGTCAATATTTGGCATGACCACCTTTATTCTTCAACACTACCTGAAATCTTAGGCTTTTGCTTGCCATTTCTTTAAGTAGTCTTCAGGAATAGTTCTGGAATATTCCTAAAGAGAATTCAAAGCTCTTCTTTTGATAATTCTGCCTTTTGCTCTGTTCTTTGTCAAGCTGATCCCACACTGCTTTTTTTTAATGTTGTGGTCTGAGCTCTGGGGAGGCCAATCCATGACTGACTGTGTCCCACTGTGTTTTTTGTTTTTGTCTTTTTTTTATCCAGATATGCTTGTACTGAACTGAAAATGTCACGACTGAAAATTACTATTCTCAATCCCGCTCTTGTGTAATTTGGAAAACCTCAGCCTTTTCTCCCTGAGCTTTGCAAAAACATTACTCCAAAGAAAAACTCCAGATCTTCAGAAAGCCTCAAGAATCCTTTACAAAAAGCTCTCCTGGACATTTTTGTCTACTTTTAACACTTCTGAGTCATCTTATCAGTTTCTGTACGCTATCTGTGTAATTAGTTGTGGGTTACTGGGTTATACAGAACATTCATAATTGGCTGAATGAGAAACAGAGAGCAGAAGTGGTCAAGCAAGCTAGAGAGTGAATAAGGAGAAAGAATTAATATTATTATTTTTGCAAGAATACAGCAAGTGCCTATTTCACCCATATAGACAAATAGAAGAAGAGGGAGAAGACATAGAAATAGCAATTTAACCCGTTCACCATGTCCTCCCACCCTGCCAAACTTTAAAGAAAAGACCAACACAAGCAGGGATTCATTTTTTTCGCTTTGCTTATGTATGCAAACACAAACATGCATGCTAATTTATCATGTTATTCTTTATCATGCTCTTCATTAAATTGTTGTATATAGCGAAATGGCAAAAACAGCTGTTCATAAACACTAAACAAATAAATAATAAAAACACATTTATTGCTCTTCTTCTTTGCAAGCTACATTTTCACTGTATGACACCAAGTAATCAATTACAGGCACTATTAGTGTCACTGCTTGATGAACACTTATGTGCATGACAACATCCCCAGTGCCACTGCACTAAAAATACTGTAGCAAAATGTGTTTACAAAGACTTATGTACACACGATGTCACCATTCCTTTCAGCTACTACACATAATTTATTATAATTTATAGAAAATTGTTTGTTATAAAAAAAATAATCCTGGCACCATAGGCACTTTATATCACAAGTTTCATCCAGCTCAATATAGTAAGATACTTGCTGCATGGTAAGATTATTATTACTTATGCATTTATCTTTATTCATTTCTTGCATTTTGGCTAATTGCAATCATAAGAAGTCACGCTGGACTTTTTATACAGAAAACAATAACCTTAAATACTTTGAAACCAAAGAATTAAAACTGAATGTGATGAATATAAGCCACAATCTGAAATTAAAACAAGTGTCTTTTCTCCGTGATTTCAGAACAAATGTATGTCCATCTATCAGGCACGTAAAGAGGACATTCTGCTGAGTGTGGGCAGCTAGTGTATTTATGATTATCACTTTGACTGAGTTGCGACTCAGTCAAAGAAAGTGGTGCACTTTTCTTTAAACTGTGTCAAAACTGACTGACGTGCAGTGTGTGGGAAAGGGAACGACAGCACAGATTCAGATGCTGTTCAGTGTGTTCAGTCTGTATTATGCGCTCATATCTACAACAGGGAGACAAAAACGGGATCAAAGAATATGAGCGCACAATAAAATAAAATATGAACACATAAATGTATTCAGAAATCCTAAACGTGGCTGAGTCATGACATAGTTTCTCTAAAACACACTAAACACAGTAAAAAAAAAAAATTGAAGGAGTCATTTTACTTATAATAAAGGTGTTTTGTTTTTTGTTTTTTAAACAGGAGATATACGGTAACTATTTCGCTGAAGCATAAACATGTGCAATGTTGTTAAGGTGCCAGTCTATGCTATGAGTGGTCCACATATAATGCTATCAGTGATTTTACTTTTGAGCAAACATCTTCACCGTCACAAGTAGTCTGACTAGTTCCCATGGAAACTCTTATTGAGGCCAAGTTAGTAAATTTAGAAGCTTCCATGTCATCTATGTGATGCAGTCAGCAGCATGTTCTGCGTGTGTTGAAAAAAAACAAAAAAAACAGAGAGGAACAGTCTGACATTAAAATTTTGTGTCACAAATGTGCAGCTTCAAAGCTCTTAAAAAAAAAGAGCAACAATGCTGCTCTGTGTTTATCGCTTCGATCGTTTTTTTGGAGGGCTGTTTTACAGTCATAGCTCTCCGTAGGACTGTTTGAGATGTGCATATATCTAAAGCATCCCTGTAATGTAAATGTAATTTTTCTCCTGCAGGTGAGTCACAGCAATCTGCTCAGCAACAGGATCAATAGCTATAAATGAGTGTGTTCTTCAGCTATATGTGTATGCAATCTCCTATCATTGTCAGGAGTGATGTCTGTTTTTTAGTCTTAAACATCAGACTGTTTTGTTTGGTGGATAAGATTTGGGTTCAAATTAATATTACGACTATTTAAAGGTATGTTTTTTTGGGGGGGCTTTTTGCCATTACTGGATAGAGACAATGAGATTAGGGGAACTAGGGGAGTAAAACAATGCAGGCAAACTGTAGGTCCCTCTAATATTAAAATTAGGTTTACGTTAATACTTGGGAATGGCATAATTGAATTTGGTGGTTCAAGTGTTAATGTAAACCTGTATTCTTGCATGTAGATGAAAAGACTGATACAAGTCTCAGACCTGTTTGTTACATAT
>VURO01044505.1:0-10549 GCA_015108175.1 Pelvicachromis taeniatus | reverse complement strand
AACCCCCTTGATTTATTGAGATTTTCCTTTTCAGTCACCTTTCTCATTCACCATGTGTTAATAGATCTCCCTGCATTCAACCATACTTGTTATTAATCTCTGGCTCTCTTCCACAGCATGTCTCTATCCTGTCTTCCTTCTTTCACCCCAACCGGTCGCAGGAGATGGCCCCGCCCCTCCCTGAGCCTGGTTCTGCCGGCGGTTTCTTCCTGTTAAAAGGGAGTTTTTCCTTCCCACTGTCGCCAAAGTGCTTGCTCATAGGGGGTCATATGATTGTTGGGTTTTTCACTGTATGTATTATTGTAGAGTCTCCCTTACAATGTAAAGCGCCTTGAGGCAACTGTTGTTGTGATTTGGCGCTATGTAAATAAAATTGAATTGAATTGAATTGAATTGACCCCACGTCTGGGGCTCTCCTCAGCTTTTTCCAGGAGGATGGCACGGTTGCCCCGCTGGTGGTCCTCTTTGGGCTCTCATGCTCTCCCTCTTCCCCTCTGTTTTTATTTCCCTCCATTTCTTTCTTTCTCTCTTTCCTATTCCCCAGTCATATCTGTCCAGTTTGTAATAAAATAAAATAAATAATAATAATAATAATAAAGATCAATCAAGTGGACCTATATGGCAAAAAAAAGAAAGACTGAAGTGTGAGAAGTTCCCCATCCAAATGATGAATACTCTTTCCATTTTAGAATAACTGACAGAATACTCCTACCCAGCATAATACTTTGTGATACTTTGATTTAGGACAGATGGAATAACAGATAATGGAATAAGTGAATACATTTGTCCATTTATTAAAACTGCAGAATTGGATGTTTTTTTTTTTAATTTTAATAAGCATTCCTCCAAGCAGAAATATAAAACGGTGATGTGACATCATTAGGAAAAATCAGATTAACAATAAAAGAAAAATCATTAAAATGTCATTAAAATTGGGTTGATAGAAAAAACGAACCTGTGAGCTATGATTCAAAACTATTCTGATATCTTGCACTTGCACGAATACTAGATACTAGTTGAAAGTAGACAGTATAGCTTCTCCCACCCACAGCATCCTTCCTGATCATTTTCATATTATCATAGAAATTCTAATTACTACTTGATTATTCTGTGACAGTACACTAAACACCAGAAGTACAATCAAACAGTAAAACATTAAATCATTTTAATCTTTTAAATCATTAATTTCTTTAGAAATAAAATCTGTTAAGTTAACTTAACTTCTTCCAAGCTATCAACACACTTTTTAAACACCATTCCTACAAGACTGCTCAACAAAGTCCCACTATTATTTATTGGTTCAACCTTAAATATGATGAACCTATCTCCACTAATCGGCTACATACCACATGATTTCAAGCTGGCAGTAGGTAAAATATCACTTAAAAATCCATCACAGCTAATTATAGACAAATCTCTTAACTGTCCGTTTATCTCAAAATTTCTTGAAAGAGTAGTTTTACAACTGCTAACTGATCATATGCAGAGGAATAGTTTATTTGAAGACCTTCAGTCAGGTTTCAGAGCTCATCATTTTACAGAAATAGCTTTGCAAATGATCTTCTTATGGCCTTCTACAGTGGACTCATCCCTGTGCTTGTCTTGCTAGACCTCAGTGCAGCATTCAATACTGCTGACCACAATATTTTACTACAAAGATTAGAGCATCAGATATGATTCAAACCACGACAGTGCAGTACCTATCTAACAGACTCTCATTTGTTCATGTAAATGGAAATTCCTCTTCACAGACTAAAGTTAATTATGGATCTCCACAGAGTTCTGTGCTAGGAGAACCATCATTGGAAGGCCTAGCATATAGTTTCACTGCTATGCAGATGATACCCAACTTTATCTTTCCATGAAGCCAGATAACACACACCAGTTAGTTAGTCATTTACAAATACTTCTGAACTTAACTTATGTGTACAAAACAAACCTGTCCAGAGAATAAATTTCATCCATTCCCACAGTCAGACTTATACCAGGGAGCCACCCATCCAAGCCTACCCCTAGAGCAGCCCAGAAGGTAATAATAAAGACATTTAACTTCCCAACAGATTGCCAAGCACTCTTTTTCTACAGTGCTGTACCAGACTTCTCGCTCTGGCAGTTTCCGGCTCATGGACACAACACCAATTGACCCCTACTACCTGCTGGGACAAAATGGCCCCCAGCCCTTTGTTTGAAATGTTGGTCTGGCGAAAGAAGGGGAGGGGAAGGTAGGAGTGTGAAGCATAGGTTCTCCACAGAGAGTCTTCTTCACCTGTCCAAACACCCCCTGGCACTGCTCGGTCCACTGGACAAGATCTAGGAGACCCTTTCGCATGGGATCAGTCAAGGGGCTGGTCAGGTCTGTGCAGGCACAAACTGGTGGTAGTCATCCAGCTGCACACTTCTTGCCTGACTCTCTCATGAAAACCTCCCCAACTTGTGTAGTTTTGCTCTCAGGCCCAGAACGTGCTAAATCTCATTGTTTGCTGGCCTTGAACCTTCCTCCCAGTTTTATTTAATGGGTAGAACAACCCCATGTTGAAGAGAAACTCAAAGGAAGAAAGTCCAGTGGAGGTCTGGGGCACCACCCGCACTGTAAACAACAGAGGATTTAACCAGCAATTCCAATTGTATTCATCATCATCATCATGAATAAACTCCCGACTCACGGATTTTAAAGTCTTATTCAACCGCTCTACCAACCCATCAGTCCAAGGGTGGTAGACGCTGGTCTGAACAGATTTCAGCTCCTCATTTCTCAGCAGCTCGTGCTACCATCTCTCCTCCTGGGTCCGGCGGCTACTAAAACAGGGAAGGCATGATTAGTGATGTTTTCCAGCTGGGATGACCAGCCTCCCCTGACACCACACGTCAAAGGACATCAGGAACAAGATTTTAGACCTTTTAGATTTTAGAGACAGTGGGATGATAATATTCAAATGCATCAGCTTGTCAGTTGTTTGTACCTGTATGACTCACTCTAACCAATTTCAAAATCACTTATAAAAGAGAAACCATAAATTATATTCTACTGATTTAAAAAGTCTAAAAGTCTTAAGAAGCTGCTCCATAGATCTTCTGGGATTTTTTTATTGTTTGTGCATGCGTGTGTGCTTGCGTGCGTGCGTGTGCTTCGACAAGATAATATAAAAATGGGGATGGACAGAGAAAACAAGTTACACCTTTTACCCAGTCACCTAAGGGTGGTAAAGGAAAAAAAAGTCACAGTTTGCAATACACATGCTTGTGCAAAAACATGCTGCAGAAAGCCTAATTCAAAAGTTGTCAGCGAAAGGATATAGCTAAAATTACTTGTATCAGAATATCAGACATATATCAGCATGATGTGATAAACCGTCGCATGCAGTTTCTGTATTTTCAGAAATCTCTCTGTTTTAATTGGTCAGTGGATGATTCTGCTGCGTAAATAATATATGCTGTCACCAGCATTATTGCATTTATTTTCCTTTAAAGGAAGTGCTGGGATAGACACCAATGTTTCATTTAAATTTTTATTTTGAGGAGAAAAAAAGAAGAATGCTTGATTACCTGAAATCATCAAGTAAACCTTTGCTACTCCAGTGTGCATTATTGCAAAGGGATGTATGTGAGGCTGTGGTTCTGATTAGTAAATTAGGGTTAGATAATAATATCCGAATAAGAGTTGGTTGTAGGTAGAGCAGTGACCAGATCTTCCTAGAATAAAGATGAAACAAAATATTGATACTGCCTTTGTTCATATATCAAAAAGGGAAAACTACACTTCTAAACCTAAATAACACTTTATCACAGGTTGAGATAACATGCCTTTGACACTAGGGAAAGCACTGGTTGCAGAATGTGGCATGACCAAAATTATTGCAACCATGCGCAATGAGCTTGCAATCTCCTTGCCTTTGAAACAATTGCTTTGAAGTCAGGGACCAGGTTTGCAACTACAGAGTCTGTCTGCTATCAGTCTGGGGTCAAGCCACATAACCGTGAGCTATGAAATATTCAAGCATTGAATAGGTGCCAAACTCAAGGAATGAACCAGTGTTGTGTGTACACAGGACAGAAAACTGGTGTTAGGAACAAAGCATCTGAAGCTACACCTTAAACATAATACATTGCTGTCACAACAACACAATTAAAGAAAGTGAATGCATTTTATTCCTGTGTCTTTCATAGAAAAGCAGTGGAGGAAGGAGTGACCCTAAAGCCTATCAAATGTCCTTAAGTAATAAGAAAAAAAGCAAGAAAAGACCTAACACAGGAGCTGAGATGTGCATCTGGACCTTCAATTGATCTATTATTATTATGGAGAGATGCCAGTGACCTTTTATTTTACAATAGCTAAATTGCTGCTTTCTTGTCAAAGGCTTCCTCTCCTTGTATTCTTCAAGTAAAACCATTGTGTTTTCTGTTTGTAGTCCTCCTCTAGTCATACCCAAAGTAATACCAATTCCATATCCTTCACAATATCAAACAATAATAGCACTTTGAAGAGCCTTGGCAGTCTTACAATTGCTTTGCTTAAATCTTTACAACAAAAAATTATCTCAGTGTAATGACAACAATGGTTTTATTTCCAGAAGAAGGTGATTGGACTAGACCAGTGATAACACAAACAGCTTGACAGCATGGGAAAGTGGAAGTGATAAAGCTTAGATTTAGCTGGCAGCACCTAGGAGCGGACAGATGTGAGATCATAGATCTTCCTTATTAAACTTACACATAAGCTCTATTTGAGCTCAGTTTAATGCACAGCTTGGGCTCTTGTGCCAGTCTTTTAGAGGGGGGGGCTGGAAACCCTTTGGATCTCATCTCTGCTTTTTGTGGATGGTGTGGTTTTGTCAGCTTCATCAGGCGATGCCCTCCAGCTTGCTATGGAGTGGTTCACAGCTGTGTGTAAAGGGGCTGGGAGGCCATGGTCCTCAGGAGGAAAAGGATGGGTTGCCAACAGGGTCAGGGTCACGTGTCCCAAGTGGAGAAATTTAAGCATCTTGGAATCTTGTTTATGAATGAAGGGACAGTGGAGTGAATATCTGCAGTGATGCTGACACGTCACCGGTGTTTTGTGGTGAAGAGTGAACTGAGCATAAAAGTCAAGCTGTCAGTTTATAATTGATATAGGTCCCTACCCTCATCTATGGTCATGAGGTCTTGATAATGACTAAAAGAATAAGATCATGGATACAAGGATTTCAGAGTAGAGCCATTACTTCTCCACATGAAAAGGAGGCAATTGACATGGTTAGACATTTGAAGAGGATGTCTGCTGGAGAGATTATGTCTCTTGCCTGGCCCTGGAATATGTCTGTGCTGTCTGCGTGCTGGAGGAGGTGGCTGGGGAAAGGGAAACCCAGACTTCTCTGTAGCTGGGTCGCTAGGCCCCTGTCCCTGCAACCCAGCTGCAGAAGAGTGGTAAAAACTGAACAGATGATTGAGAAAAAAAAGGACATTTACTGTGTCTTTTCAACATTGCGATGACTCACCTGAAATTGTAGCACCGATATAACTTCTCAACATTAAGTCCTTTTGGATATTCAAGGCACTTGATAGCCTGCTGTCTCTGTAAAGGAAACACAAGTTTTTTTCACATGATCATAAATCTTACGAAACAAGGACAGCCTGAAAAATGTCTGAGCAAGTATTCTTTTGCAAAAATGACATTTCTTCTGAGTTCTCTATATGCATTACAAATGACCAGCTTAAAAGGAAAAAAAGCTGGGACACTAAGCTGCAACTCTAATACGATACACTGGGGGTCAGATCTTTCATGTCAGATCCCTCAGAGGGGGAAACCCACCAACATCAAACTTTCCGCTGATAATTGCTAGTTTGTTTTCCAAGCTTGCCTACTATGTTATACAATTTCCACATTTACAAATTGGCAAGCTATACTCAGAAATTACATGTGCTCAGATGTTAGTTTTTCTGCTCTTAAAAAAAGAGCGTCTAGGATGTGAAAATTTTACAGCTGAATTTTAAGGTCCTTTTATTTGCTAGGAATGAGTGACTGAACAAGCATGATTTGTAGAAAATAAACTTCATTATTAGCTGGTAGCAGATAGACATGCAATGCCTCTTATGACTCACCTGAAATTATCTGTCACTTACAAAGCCATAGTGAGAATAACAAGCTAAATCCAAATCTTTTTATATCCCACTTACTGATATGATTATTTATATTATAGCATTATTGATATCTTTAATCATTTTTGAGGTCCAGCATTTTGGGAGGTTAATCCATGACTAATAGTATCCCATTGTGTCCATTCTCTACACTGTTTGCATGGGCAGTGTTTTCAGGATCATTGTTATGCTGAAAAATGAAGCCATTCCTAATCAGATGCTTACAGCTCTGAATGCTCATTGAGACTACATTGAAGCTCTTATACATAAACTCCAGTTTTTCCTTCAATCCCTGGTATGAATTGCATCTGTATTTTCTCCTGCTTCTTTTTTCTGATGTTGCTGTTTGTTGCAATTCCCAGACATATCACAACTGCAGTCTTCTGCTCCTTGTCAGCCACCACTCTGTGTCTAGTTGGTTGGTCAGCAGTTGTTTGTCTGGATCTCTGCTGTTAGCATCCCCTTTATTTGGACCTCCAACCATCCAAGGCCTCATTGTCTTGAAGGTTATCCCAAGGAACTCCAGGGTTGTTGAACACTAAGCTCAAGGAACACTGACTTAAGGGTGGATAACCCGTGAGCCGGAGGTGACATGGGAGCAGATATGACCAGGTACTAAATATGGTAGCTTGTGGTTGTCGGAGAGAATCTGAAGGTGAAGCCTTCAGAAGTCAACTGGATGTGGTACTGGTAAAAGCCATTCCCACTAAATCATAGAGGAAGATCAAACATGATCGTCATGTATCTCAAAAGGTTGATTCTGTTCATCTGGATGTAGCGTTTTCAATGGGAGAAACATTTCATCACTTGGATGAGTGATTTACTTACCTGGATGATTGAGCATGCATCAAGACGTGATAGTCATGTATTCAATTCAATTTCAATTCAATTTTATTTATATAGCGCCAAATCACAACACCAGTTGCCTCAAGGCGCTTTACATTGTAAGGTAGACCCTAAAATAATACATACAGTTGTCAAGTTCCTGTTTTCAGAAAGGGAAAGCAGTGCAGAAGACATCTCCATACAGTAAAATACCTAAGTGAACTCGAGAAGAGTGAGCTCTTTAGCCTGAGATGAAACCCAATCACTGAATATGATACGACCCACGTGGCTGTCACTGTGAGTGGTGCGGGCTGGTTAAGTGGTGGAAGAATGACCTCTGAGAAGTCTATGTATTTACCAGCAATGATTCATTAACGAAGATGAGCGCATACTGGGGCATACTTCTTGGATAACTTTTTTTTTCCTTAAAAAAAGCTTGTTGTTAAAACAAAAAATCTTCAGACATTTTTGCCAAAGGGTCTTGAGTACTTTCCTGCAGTTCCTTAGTATTTTTGCTATCTCGGGTTGCTGGAGGGTATCCAGTGATAACCTGAACCCCTTTCCTCCATTCCCCTTCTTTTATATCCTATGCATTTCTATACAGCAACTGCTTGACATTTACTTTCTCGTATACTTCTTTTCTCTTTTGTCTTTTCTCTCACCCTTCCACTAATCATTGTAGATGACCGTCTGCCCCATCACCTCTGCCATTGATGTCTTATAAGATGGTTCTTCTTCTTGTTAACCGGAAGTCGACAGGTGGCTGACGTTCACTTTTCAACATTGTAAGATCTTTATCTAAAGCACCTTGTAATGATTGTTGTGAATTGGATCTAATAATTCAATTTTATTCATATACTACCAGTTCACAACAACAGTTGCCAGCAGCTGACAACCTCAGTAATCACCCAACCCCCTATAAGCAAGCACTTGGAGATAGTGAGAAGGGAAACCTGTCACGGTCCTGGGTCTTTGACCCAGCCTTTTGTATTTTTGTCAATATTTGTTATTTAGGGGGTTAGGGGTTAGGGTTTTGCTCCTGTTGCCCCTCATCTGTTCTGTGTGCTCCTTCTGTGCATTAACCCCCATGTTAAGCTTCTGCCCGTGAGTCTGTGTCTTTGCTTGTCTTTTGTGCTTCCTGTGTTATTCTGAAAGTCTGTGTCTGTCTGTGTGACACTTCCCCCCGTCTTGTCAGGTAACGAGGATCAGGTTTGTCTTCAGCTGTTTGCTGGTTCCTCGTTACCTTGAGTGTATTTATGTTCTGTGATCGTGTGTGCGTGTTGCTGGTTCGTCTGCGTTATGGTGCTCATTCTCCGTGTCTCTCTGCTGCGTCTCTGCCCCCTCACCCTGTGTACCATCCCATGCTACGTGTTTCAGGTTTGGCTGTTAGTTATTCCCAGTTTAGGTTAGTTCTTAGTTCTGCCCTCGCTTTCCTTTGTATTTTCTGTTCTGTAAATAAACCTCTTCACCTGCATTTCCCGAGTGCCTGCATTTTTGGGTCCGCCTCTCTCCACACCAGCTGTGACAAAACCTCCATTTTAACAGGAAGAAATCTCCAGCAGATCCGTGCTCAGGGATCTGCTGTGGCCAGTTAGGGATGAGGAAAAGGAGACAGGATGGAAAACACAAGAATGAGAGCCAGGCATTAATAATAACTTATAACTTTCTTTCTGTTATCAATTTTTCCATTAACATAGTTGAAATGACTATTGTTATTATTATTATTATTATTATTATTATTATTATTATTATTATTCTGCAGCACTGATCTTAGGTTTGGGCAAAAGTTTATATAAGACAATGACCTGAAGTATACCACAATGAAAACACAGGATTAGCTTTGGAAGAACTCTGTGGAAGTCTTTGAGAAGCCAAAACATATTTGAAAGACACTATCAAAGGAAAGTTGAAACAGCTTGTAGAATTATTCCCTGAAACTGTCATAGGTGCCATAATGAAGTGCAACGTGTAGGGTCTCAATATTTATGTAAATTGGATATTTATATTTCAGTCATAAAAACAACGTAAAACATTTTTGGTCTATCACTTGGAGTACTTTGGAGTACTGTGTATTTATTGATGAGAGACAAGTGGAATTGAATCTCATTTTAAGATGATTGCAGTGTAAACCATAACAAAGGGTCTAAAACATTTCTGAGTGTGCTATATTTTAGCATTCTGAATGGGACACATCACTCAAGCAGACAGAACAAAAGCTTATAATTGCAATACTGGTTAGAATTAAGTGTAACCAGTGTGCTGTGCCTCAATGACACATGTTTTACTATTCCCTGAAGACAGGGTTTTGAAATTTTCTTTCCTGGACACGCTCAGTGGTAACACTGGTCTGCCCTCACTGATTAGAGGTCCTCAAATGACAGTGGAGGTGATTTGGACTGGAGGTGGCCCTGCTGCAATCGACATTCTCCCAGAGCAAATGGACAGATATGCAATTTGTAGCTCTGTTATAATGGCTACTCATTACACATATTGTGAGGATAACTTGAAATGCAAAATGGGGAACAAATACACATGTTCACTGCTGAAAAGGAGCTTGGTCATCATAGCAAGGTTTACAAATTCTCTGATTTTTATTCAATGATTTTTCTGCACTTGGATAGCCAGGAATGTGCGTAATGTTTCAGTGCAAATTAGCATAGCCTTTTCTTATTTTCTCATCTTCTAAGGCAAAATGAATGCAATTTCCTCGGTCACTTTTTTTTTCTAAAGTAAACCTTGTGGTCTGGTGTTTGCATGAACTGTAAAAGAAGCTGTGTTGGTGACACAAGGTGACATTTGTATCTCTATAAAAAAAGTACACTCGCTGATCATATTTACTGAACATGAAATGTTACTGTAATAACAGTCTTATCTTTAAAAGCAGACACGCTCAATGAAAAACAAGTTAAAGGTAGATTTATGTGTGATATGTGATAGGATTATGTGCAGTATACAGTATATGATTCTAATAATTTCAATTTAAACTAGAAAAGGGCGCATTTCGTAACAAAATGCTGGGTGAATGCCTATCGTTCCGAACCCTCAACTGTATGCCGATAATAGCTGGAAATACCGTGCACGCATACATGTACATTATTTCGGCAGCAAGCAGGGAACCAGTGTGTCGCATATGTTTAGGCAATGTCAAACGGCACTATGAGGCAAAGCAGAAAGTCTTTGAACAATCACCCAAGTTTGACCTGTTTCACAGCAGTCTCCGATCAGTCCACCAGGCTAGATTTTAGACACCTGAGTTTATTCAGTTACCGTCACTGTTTGTAACGTGCTGTACGTCATCCTTTAGCACAGACACTGACCGAACACCTGTCTTTACCACATCTGCATAAGACACTGATGCTGTCTGAACACTGATCTGCACTTCTAGACTGGGAATCTGAGAAACATCTACCTGTTCTTTCTCTTTTTGTCGTCTACGTCTCTGGGACTGTGATCTTTGACTTTTTCTTGGCATTTTTCCGTAGTAGAAACCGACACTTGTACCTGGACACACAGAAAAACAAATGTAAAAACATAGCTGATTCATTTGGAGCAGATTTATTACACAGACCGCTTTATCGCAGTGTTGATCGGTTTCATCTGCTGGCCTAGCTAA
>VURO01044501.1:0-19729 GCA_015108175.1 Pelvicachromis taeniatus | reverse complement strand
CCGTCGACCTTCTGCCGGGTCATGTCTGACTGTAAATACTAAGAGGCATAAACCGAGACGCTGTTTTCATTCTTCTGTCGCCTAATTACATATGCTGGGTCGTTTTCACAGTAAGAAAAGTTGGGGGAAAATTTCCGGCTAGCTTTGAACACGTTCATGTTCGAACGTGAACGTCTTCAACTCCAAACACACGCGTGGAGAAACATGCTGGGAGCTGAACGTGTGTGTGTGTGTAATAGGGCTGGGACAAAGCGTCGACGCAATCGATTACGTCGACGCGTAAAATACGTCGACGTAAAATTGCGTCGATGCCTCGTCGCTTTCAAAAAAACACATGGCGGCAGCTTGTAGCGGTAACACGTCGACTTAAACCACGCCCCCCGAACACGCAGTTCTACAGTATGGGGATATTTTAACCGAAAAGGAAGTGATTCAGTCTTTGCCGGCTTTGTAAGGTGGAAATGGCCGATCATAAAACGACCGTAAGTTTTCAACTTTTTTACTAACGCTGGTTTTTACCCTTTAATTCATCCAGACACCCCCCACGTAGACATACACTCAGAGATAAACACCCAACCTCCGTAAATGGAAAACTCAATTTAGGCTGCTTAGCAGTAACATATATCATTAGATTCATCGATGCATCGAAAAATTAATCACTAGATTCATCGATTCGGAAAATAATCGTTTTGCCCAGCCCTAGGCCAGGATCAAAGCTGCATGACCAGAAATCAAACAAAAAGACTTAAGATTAAAAGACAAAACACAATTTTCAAACAGCAGACACAGACGCTAATGTGGTCACAAGTTATTTTGGAGCATCTCCCGTCTTTCTTCAACTTCCATCAGTCTTTACTAAGTCTGAATATTGCAACTTACATTAATATTGGAAATCAAGAAGAAGTGAGTGAAGGAAGAGCGAGTATTAAAATATTGGCCAGCAACAAGTACTGCCCTTCAGCCTCAAAGTAAACACACCTGTGGTATCAATTTCAGAATTCTACATAATTTCTTGAGTCATCACATTCACAAGATTTTTAGAAAACCTGACCTCTGACCTTGAGGTTGAGGTCACTGAAGTTTGAACCTTGTTAAAAAATCTTGGACAGGTTCGAACATCAATGTGAATTTGAAGCTCATATGTCGCCGCGTTCTCGGGCTTTAGCGTTCACAAATGTAGGTGTCCACGCCGCCCGCCCTGGCAGGGCAATGGCGATATCATATCAGCCTTTTACGCCTGAGAGGTAAAAAGTTAGAAGTTGGAGAAGGAATAATGCTGTACAGAGTTTAGGGAGGAGCTGAGATCTGAATTGTGTTCTGGCTGGGAGTGAGCGGTAACTAATGACTGGGAAAGCACAGCTGAGGTAGTGAGGAAAAACGTCAAGAAGGTACTTTGTGTATCTTCAGGACGACAAGGAGACAAGAAGCCTAGGTCGTTGATTGAAGAAAGTAGACAGGGGTATTTGGAGGCTAGGAGTACAGCAAAGAAAGAAGTGGCAAAGCGAAAAGAACTTGTACTGATTGGCTACATAGAGAGATTCAATTGGAAAAGATGTGCAGGGTGATTAAGGATAGAAATGGAAATGTACTTATGACCGAAGAGAGTGTTGAGAAGGTGGAAGGAGTACTTTGAAGAGCTGATAAGTGAAGAAAACAAGAGAGAGGAGGACACATGGAGGACAGTTAGTGAATCAGAAAGTGCAGAGGACGTGAGGGCAGCTATGAAGAGTTGGTCCGGACATACCTGTGGAGGTATGGACATGTCTGGGAGAAAGGGCGGTGGACCTTGTTTACCAAAGCCCTGGCGAGTGAGAGGGTGTCTCAGGAATAAAGAAAAAGTGTGCTGGCGCTGATTTTCAAGAACAAGGGTGATGTGCAGAGCTGTAGTATCTACAGAACGATGAAGGTGATGAGCCATGTCATAAAGAAGAGAGGTGATGACCAGTCAGCTTCATATCTAGAAAGAGCACTACAGACATGATGTTTGCTTCGATAGTGTTGATGTATAGAGTATGGAGCAGGTAAGACTTGTGGCATTGTATCTTTGTGGATCGAAAGAAAAAAAAAGGTGAACGAGTTAGAAATGTAGGTGAGTTTAAATACCTGGTGTCAACTATGCAAAGGAGCAGACAGTGCAGAGGAGAGGTGAAGAACAGAGTGGAGCGGTGCCAGGAGTGATTTGTGACGGAAGGACAGCAACAAGAATGAAGGAAAGGTTTACAAGATGGTACGGAGAGCTGCTGTGATGTGTGGACCAGAATTGGCAAAGCTGAGATAGTTTGGACATGTGCAGAGGAGGCTAGTGCATATACTGGACAAATGATGATGAAGATGGAGCTGCCAGGCGAGAGGAAAAGAGGAAGACCACACAGGCGATTCAGGTATATAAACTTCTGACTTTTTCCACAGAAAAGTGACATTTTGTCCTTTTTACAGCTTCAGTCTTGAAAGTTCTGAGGTTTTGTCATGAATTTTCCTCCCACTCACCCAGCCCCTTAAATTTTTATGAAACCTTCAGTGGCTTTAACACACAGTGGTAACCTTGAGTTTGAAAAGTTAATGCAAATCCCTTCTCAAAAAATGTTTTACCCCATATAAACCCCTCCAAAAGTCACAATAAGTGTTGTGCATTTTCACTGCTATAGGTCTCTAACCAGTGAAAAGGCACAGTACTTACTTAAATTCATATTCAGATCCATTAAATTAGAATCAGTATACCACCCAGCACTCTTTCAAAATTGTCAAGACACTCTTTGCCCTTCCTGGCTTTGACATCCCGCCCTACTCTGTGCATCTTAATGCAGCTTCAGGACACAGAGCTGCTTCTGGGGCGTGCCGCGACCTGTCTGATGGATTCGCAAGTAATGTCGCGAGTGGGCGAAGTCAGCTTCGGCAGCAGCATGAGGCTTTTGTAATGCAACACAGCCCAGCTCGGTGTATTCCTGAGGCTACAGGCAAGAACGTTTTTTTCCAAGGTCTTGCTTAAAATCCCAACACTGAAAAAAACCACATGCTTACTACCATTTCTACTCTTGCATGCCAAAATTATGAAACTTTTCAATTTAAAACCTTTAGACACATATGTGTCAGTTCCTACTGGTCCAAAGATAAAGTGGCTGTGATTAAAGGACACAGAATAAAGTCTCCATCGACAGATTTTTAAGATCAGAACATAACAAAAAGCAATTTAAAGGAAATTTATCGCTAGATATTTTAGCTGTGGGTCGTGGAGCCAACTCTCAGAACCACTGATTTAGACCGTTTTAATCAACTACATCAAGTAATCCTCAAGTGAAACTTCTATCGTTACGTAAAAGGCTTTCGAGCTGCAACCTTTACCTAAGACGTTATAGGGTTTAAAACTTGGTTAATAAATGTACTTTTTTAAAATTTTCCACTTTTTTATCTCTTTGTGTATGAATATGTGTGTGTGCATGTGTGTATGTGTGTATGTATGTATACACCTTTGCACCAACTTTGTGGCAACTGAGCAAGTCAGAATGATTGTGCGTGTTACTCGACATACTATTACCTGCATTCGCACAAATCAAGATGGACGAAGATATGAACATTCTGAGTTTGAGCGCATGAAGTGAACACATGCACAGCATCAGTTCCTGTGATCCCTTCCCTTTCCAGGCACCCCCCCCCCCCCCCCCCCCAGAGGTCTTTCAATGGTATGTTCCAGCGCTCCTTATGAGGGGCTGGGGGGCTGCTGTGTGGGTCAATCTGAGGGGCAGTTGTAGCTGGTGATCCAGAGAAGGTCGTCCAGCACGCCCCAGTGCAGGTAAAGGATGGAGATCACCACCAGTACATGCATGATCTGGTGGCTGTTGCACCAGTAGTCGAAGAGACCCGGCCAAAAGCGCTCCGGGATGCGCGTGATGTTGATGACCCCGCCCAGCACGGCCAGTGCATCCATCGTGAGAAAGTGGCGTAGCGAGGTGGGACTGCCGCCGCCCACGCCCACCCAGCGGAGCAGGAAGAAGGAGAAGCGAAACAACGCTTGCCAGGCGAAGGAGCGCAACCGCCGAACGCTGCTCCGAGCGGTGACGGCGCAGTAGATGGCGTGGCTGGACAGCAGGATGTACACTAACAGGGCCACGGTGCGGGTAAATGGGTAGCACAGCAGCGTGGTGTAGACGATAGGCAGCGCTCCTAAAACACGACAAAAGACACAGGGACGTCAGAAGAGCGATGAAGCCACGTCTCGCAAAAAGCACAAGGGTTGAACTGTTGACCCTTTAAAGCTGCGTGAGTAACTCTGTGCTTTTGGCCAGAGCTAGATGGTTTCATTAATCACGGCTAAACTGTGCAGGAAGGCGGCTGAAACAAACTCTCACTGTATTCTTTATTTCACATTATAGGAAGTGGACGGTGAGGTTACTGAAATAAGGAGGCAGGTCTCTATTCTAGAGAACTCAGCAGGAAGGCAATACTGATGGGACCGAGATTTACAGTGTGCAACTAAAAACAGAAGCATGCGGAGTGTAAAACGTATTCAGGACCAAGTGTGTGAATCGACAGTATTGTAAAATGTGGCCCTTTGTTTTTCACTATGTTGTCATTAGGGGTCTGCAGCCTGTCCTCTCTGACACACACAATCAGCAGGTAGTGCCGTTACTGAGAAGGTGAACCCAGGTGGAGTGAAATCATGTTATTAGAGTTAATAACAGTGGCATTCGTTACTGTAATCATAGTCAAAACCTTTGTGGGTCAAAAGCTAATAAGGGTCCTTCATCAAAGTATCTGTTCAGCAAGTTTAATCATGAATCAAAGTGATCTTGTCACCTGCTCCCGTCACAGACTGCATGGCTCAGACCTGATGTCTGTGAGTTTGTTAGAGCCGTGCTACGCAGAGTGGCTTGTAATGAACTTACAAGACTGCTAATATTGCAGAGTGTGTCCCTCAGGTTTGCGCCGTTCAGTTCTTCTAATGTTCAACTGAGCTTTAAATGCACTGTTCCTAAATACAGCTACTAAATAAGGTAAGGTTTCAAGATGTGGATAACTCAGTAAAAATAGTCTTTTTGTAGCACAAAGGAAAATAGAAATAAACAGAGGTCTTTGTTTTCAACTGAAAGGTTATGATTTTGTCAACTGAAAGCATTTCTGTTTAATTAAACTCGCAGTCACCTTGAGCAGAGGGTGATGAATCCATTAGCCGAACAAGAGAAAATTAATTGGTGACTCAAATGTGATCATTAACTGTTTTCTTCTGATTCGTTTAATTGAATACGGAACATGATTTGCAGGCAAAGAGAAAAAGACAAAGTGATCCTTGGTGTATGTTATATTGCTGTCAGACTCGCTTGTGTTTCTGCTTTTCTCCTGCCTGAGTCCTGCTGTCGGCAGGGCGAGTTATTTCTCATTTAGTTGATTTTTTTAGTTGTTTTATTGTAAAGGTTCATTTTCTCATGTTTCGTTATTTCCTGCCTTTGTGGATTTTCTTTTTGGATTTCCTGCTTTATTTATTTTACATGTTTGTTGCTTTCCTGTCTGTCTTCTGCCTAAAGCTCTATTCGCCTTTGTCGTCTTGCCTAATTCTCCACTGCGAACCATAACCTGTTCCCTTATGCTGGAGTTTTGTTATTTACTTGCTGAAAATCCTGAAAATTACCTGAAGGTCACATTTTCATTGCTTTACTCTCTGCCTGCCCTGCATTTGAGTCCATTAACTTCACTAATCCTTACACAGTTTTCTTTATGTTCACATGAATCGTATGCATTAGTTCGTTCGGGAGGACGTGTATCCACTCGTCTGGCTGCATTCCTGAGAGCTGTTACTCTGTTCTTTTTATCATGTCAGTGCTGCTGCTCCTCACCTCCACACAACACTAAAGAAAGTTTATATCATATTTAACCTCGTTAACATACACCAGGAGTCACCAACCTTTTTGACAGTGAGAGCTACTTCCTGGGTACTGATTAATGTGAAGGGCGACCAGTTTGACACACACTTCTAAAATAACAAATTTCCTCAATTTAACTTTAATTATATGTTATCAATGATAATTAATGATATTCATCTATGTAAAGACACTGATTATGGCAACTGTTTCCATGGAGACCAGCTAGCGCTGATCCAATATTTAATAATAAACATTTTTTTATATATTATCTCTAAGAAATTGACACCAATGCAATTGTGATTTAAAAAAAAATAGCAACAAAAAATAAAAATAGATGCATCTTACTGGTAAGTTGTTATAGTGAGCTATTTTTAGAACAGGTCCGCGGGCTACTCATGTGGTCCTTGCGGGCTACCTGGTGCCCGCGGGCACCATGTTGGTGACCCCTGACATACACTGATGAATGATTTAGCCCACCTAAATGAATAACTGGTGGGCTTAAGTGGATGGACATCAGATTATCAGGTAAAACGGTAAAAAGTCACTGTGTTTTCTTGGGTGTTTAATCTCTTTTTTAGACTTTATTGTAGATTTTCCAAGTATTTTTATGGTTAGAAGCAGTTCATGGGAGCAGGCCTGTAAGCTACATAAGCTAACGTAAGGGTTGTACGAGCTTTTGGTCGTAAAGATAAATAAATGTCCCCGGTGCTTAGGTCTGGCAGGTTGCAGGGCTGGTAAAAAACTCCTGGCACAACCTGAGAGGTTATTCCCATGCTTTGTCACAATATTAATAATGAATGTACTGTATTATCGATATCTGTGTAGTGGGCAAATCTAAAAGGTTCATTCAAAGTGCACAAGTCTATAAAGAAATAAAAAATCATGTGCCTGTCATTTTTTCTTACAATAGGGTGATGTAGGCAGCACAGGCAGATCAATAATCATTTCAGAGCTCGAATCATCGCTTGCAAAGTACAATCGAATCAGAGTGTGTTGCGACAAATCGATACTGGTACACCTCCAAGCAAAACGCTCGCACGGTAAATCACTGACAATCAATTCCATCCTGGAAGAAAACAGATCAGCAATAAGAGAACAACAGCTGACAATGAATCCATGACGCCTCACCCAGCGTGTTGATCATGCAGATTCCACACACGTCCAGCTTCAGGAGGGTGTGGTAGACCGGCTCCCCTCCCTCGTGGTTCATGAACAGGTGGTAGACCACAGAGCCAAGCTGAGGTGACAGGCAGGCCAGGAAGTGCACCACGCCCAGCCATGTCACACTGATCTGAGACCAGGGGATGTTCAGAGGCAGCAGCACCAGGAAGCAAACCAGAGGGATGCCTGGAGAGCGAGCAGGCAGAGAAACCGGGAGAGCGGTGGTTATAAAAGAAGGCTTTACCTCAAGCCTAAAACACAATAAAAGTTTTTGACAAGACTTATAAAAGACTGAGTGTGACTCTGTCTCACATGTGCAGAATGTGGCATAACTCAAAGAGTTTTTCGTTGCTCGTTTCATTGAGTTTTTCGAATCAGCCTCCAAACACAAATACTAACTGCATGGGGATGTAGTAGTATTTAAAAATGACAGGTTTTTTTTCTACACAGGAGTTTAAATTCAAAGTCCTTCTAGAGCTCAACAAGTCAAATCATACAGAAGTGAAACACTTTCACCCAAAAGACTCTACGTTTTTTTTTTATCTTTGTAGAACCTCTGTGATGTGTACATTTTAATGCATGTGTAATGACTGAAAGTGGAAAAACAAACATACTGCAAAATATGCACACAATGAAACTGGAAAAAGACTGGAGGTGGTTTTTAAACTGTGTTTATCTTGTAATTATGCAGAAATGGTAATGTTAAGAAAATGAATAATCAAATAAAATGAATTTTATGCTACATAAAAGTCTAAATAGTCTGAACAACAGGACGTCATGTAAACGGCTGAGCTTAATACGGGGCAATAATTTAATTAATCATTTAAAAAAATGTCTTTAATTAAAATAGAACTCAACAGCTTGATGACACTGATTACCAGCCCTGGTAATATGGAGGAACTACACAAGACTGGCGCCACAGAAAGAGCCGCTCATACAGGATGTTTCCACACGATGGAATTCAGTGGATTTGGACGTGAGACATATGCCTCATGCTAATGCCTTCTTTCGGCCACCTGCATCACACCATGAAGGTCTCCGATGATGACTCAAACTACGTGGTGACATTTAAGACTGCCTTCACAAAGGACCTATCCCAACGTGTAGCTACTCTCAACCATCAGTGGCTCAAGACAGCTACTGTGCTTGACCCGCGATTTAAGGATTTAAAGTGTCCTGCAAGGGGAGAGCGAGAAGAGGTCTGGAGCAGCCTTGAGGCCCTGCTGCAGGAACAGTGTAAAGATGCCAGCAAAGACAAAGAGCCTCCTCCTCTCCTCATTGTCTTCAGAGCCCTGTGTAACAGTTTCTATAGAGCAGAATCCAAGAATCCAGAATCATTGAGTTTACAATATTCATGCCCACGTCTATTATTTGGTTTTGAAGCCCACTAAAACCCTTTTAAAAAACATTTGAGCTTTGGGGAAATGTTCTTTCGATTAATAGAAATTAATTAATTACAAAGCCTTACTTAACATTCATATCACTATTTAATTTCTATATTTTATTAATTTTATTTCATTATATTTATAAATAATATTACCTGCTTTATGTAATTCCATTTAATAATAGCAGTATTTAGTATATTATTTTCATTTTCTATCCATACAAGAAAAGATATACTTTCTCTAAACTTGGACAATTTCTAGGCACGGTGGTTAGTACTGTTGCCTCACAGCAAGAAGGTCCTGAGTTCAATTCCACCATCAGGCCGGGGTCTTTCTGTGTGGAGTTTGCATGTTCTCCCCGGGTCCTCCGGCTTCCTCCCACAGTCCAAAGACATGCAGGAAGGAAGATCATGCAGGGATAGGTTAATTGGCAACTTTGCCCATAGGTGTGAATGTGAGTGCAAATGGTTGTCTGTCTATGTGTGTTAGACTGGCGGCCTGTCCAGGGTGTACCTGGCCTCTCGCCCTAAGACAGCTGGGATAGGCTCCAGCGCCCCTCGGGACCCTGAAAGCGGCTAAGCGGATGGCTGGAAGATTTCTGGAACTTTTGGAAAAAATAAAGTTTAGCTTATCTTATCTCATATGTAAAGGCACACATGTAATTATAGTCCTGACAGCAGTGCTTCTTGTATCAAAGAACGTCTGTTTATGCAACACTTTTAACAAATCTGATGACATGCAATTACAATGACTAAAGCACCCTCTTTTCCTTCCGCTTGTAAACGGAGCCCAACGGATAATGTTGCCTGAGGTAACATGCACGCACGCTGGTATGAAAACCATCCGCTCAACTCTGACAAAAGCAAATTAAGGTGTCGTGTTTACGGTGATGGATTATCTAGCTCAGGAGTTTCTGGAATCGAGGAAGCCGTTTTCACACTGCACGAGAATCAGTAGCTGTGAAAGGCTGCTGAGAGTGCACAGATACCAGCAAGAAGAGCCAAAGGGGAAACCTACATGATTGGCACCAATGTATCAGTGCTTCCCCTATTCAGAGAAAGCCAAAGCTCCCACTAAGCTCTAATTCTGACGCAGCAAAAGGCCACACTGCTAATGGCTACACGGCTCCCATTTAAGTTTCCCTGTTTGGCAGGGAGTTTGGCATTGACTGCTACGTGAGCAAAATGCAGACCTTGAAATTTGATCCGCTTCCATACGGCTCTTATCACGCTGAGACACACCTACAGCACTCCTCCCTTTCTCTCATTTTTGCTCTTGCTAAAGTCAAGGCAGGTGATACAAGGAATGGCATGTAACACATCTATTTTAAGCACATTATCTCCCCCTCAGCATTTTGCCCTGAGCTGGCGAGTTGAAGCCAGGCGTGGACACAGCAGCGGGAGCGAGGACCTCGGAGTATCCCGAGACCTGAGCTGCGGGCAGGATGTTTTCAGTGTATATGCAAAACAAGCCGGCTCGTGAAACTCGGCCGAAAAGTTACAGCACAATAATAAAGAAGAATTACAAGCACAGCGCAGCTTCTTCTTCATCTTCTCAGATCTGGAAAACTGGAAAATAAAGCTCATTAGATTAAACATTAGCGTGTTTTGTTGAGGTCACATGCTAAGCCAACATCACTGGAGTGCAATAAAGACATCCAGAGCCACTTAGCTGATAATCACTGATGCTGTTTAACTGCGCCGTGACTGCTGGATGCTGGAGCGCCGCAACAAAGTTAAATTACACCATCCAGATTGCACTTTGATATGAAGAGAGAAGAGCAAAAGACACAAGTCATGCTGCTGAGCGCCACATTACGGGCTGTCTAATCATCTCAGTGTGAAAACAGAAGAAAAAGAAAAAAAACTGCTAACAGGCCGACACCTCCACCTCACCTTTGGTTGGACAGATTAACACGATTCTGCAATTAATCTGGGCTTGTGCCAAACTATTAAAAGAAACTGCATATTGTGTAAACAAAAACAATTCAAGAGCAGATGAAAAATAGTTCTTCGTGGCGTTTTCTATTAGGAGCGATTCACTTGAAGAAATCTTAAAAGTCAAACTGCTTTTTAAACATTCAGTCCACGTTTAAATGCTTGCCTCCGAGCAGAGAAGTCATGGAAAAACATTTCTTTGACAACAAAAATTCCCTCCTTTGCAAAACTGCCATACAGTCAACATCTAAACCCCCCAAAAAATGCACCTTGGGAGGGTGACAGCTTTTAAAATAGAGCCCTATGAATCAGTTGGGCAGTACTGGCATAAATCAGGAGTGGTCAAACGCATTTCATTTCTCATTTTAAGTGGGCCAGATTAGGGATGCTCTGCTCTGATATTTGGATCAGATATCAGTTCAATCCTGAGTTAAAAAAGCTAAAACAACGTGCTGATCGACGGGATGATGTATTCAATTCAGTTCTATGGATTTACTTCACCACCACAACATAAAAGATAGACGCTACAACTTGTCAGTCACAAGTCGTTAGCCAGTGAGCGTACCGCGGATAATCCTCGTTGCTAAAACTCAAAATGTAAACATTTATAAAAGTGACTTTTATACGTAATCTAAGACTAGGTCTTAGATTACATAGGTTCAGTCACACTCCTGATCACGTTGGGGCTGCCGCATTTGTTTTAAGCAGGCGTGGAACCGCACATGAAAATCACTATGCAAAGTTGAGCCAAGGTTATTTCTTTGCATGCAAGACATCCGGGACCTAACGCTTATTAAACCAGTAATGAAACGCAGGCGAAAAGGTTCATCGCTGTGAATTCTGACTGAAAGCAGACTTTTAAAAGTAATTAAGACCATTTATTCTTACAAAGCTGAAAAACAAAGTTTAATTGGAGCCTAATGCTGCTTTCATATTCCCCATTTTTTCACCCAGGTTAAGGATTACAGCTTGTTCATTTAACACTACTCCGCATTGGCAGATAGTCAAAGCCAAGGTATCAAAACTTGGAAAAGTTGGGCCTGTGAAAAACACCCTGAAACACCTTACACTTTCTGTTAATGCAAAGAAGTTTAAGCACATTCTTTAAAACATCAGCATTTCAGGGTTTTTCATGTGCCTTTCGAGGGTGAAAATGCCAGAATTTTACATAAGCTCAGCCTGTAATAGAAATACCATTTATAAAACTGACAAACAGCCTGAGAAATCAGAAGAAAATTATCTGCAACTTCAACAATATGCCTCAATTATTCCACAGTCTACATTTTTCAAGTCTAACGTCATTACAGAGAAATGTAACAGTATAGTGGACAGGGCTGAAGCCCATCACTTTACTGTGGCGTGGTATGGCAGACGATGGCTGATGTCTCTGCCAGCAAGAAGGCTGTAAAACTGAAAACAACAGTTCGGACAAACATTTTCATGATGTGATCCTTTGTTTTAGGTATAGCAGCAAAGAGCATCCTGCTGCAAAATGCAGTCAAATGTCAGACTGATGTCCTTCTTCTCCGCAAAGCCTTCCAGTGAGCTGGATTTCAGCTCTTTGGTGGGCCAAATGTTTGACATCCCCGGCATGAATGATATTGGCACTGGCAGTAGTTATCAACATGAAAATATTTTCTTTTAATAAACATAATGCAGAAACAGATGCTTCGTCCAGCAAATCCATTGTTTTAATACTCTCAGCACTGCCTGCAGCACATGTACCAGAGCTGGTGCAGAGGCCACACGATAACTTACCAACTAGTTTATGACGTGCAGTGCTAGAAAGTTAACACTTTCAATTTTCCTTTTAATATAATTCTAAAATACTTACATACACATATCTATCTTACTTCATTGCAAACATCATATGCTTGTTATTGACCATATACATTGCAACAATGCAAACACTGGCTTGCAAACATTACAGCTTTTCAAAGTGGATGATTTCCTGCTTTTTTTTGTCACATATCAGTGTAAACTGAATAAACTTGGCAGTGGTACTCCTGCTACTAACTGGCGATAGCCGCCAAATCTTATGTTATGCTTGAAAATAAATCAGTTTATTTTGTATTGTCCTTCTATGATTAATGAGCTCTTTGTCAAACCATAAATGTGTTGATACGCTGATGATGACTGAAGATGGTTTTTAATCATTTTTGATGTCTACGAGTGTGCTTGCCTTTGCTCCTAATGCGTGACACTTCAAAGCTGGATTATTTTTTTAGTACTTTTGTAATTTGTGTGGTCCTACTCTAGCTCTGGTTTCTTGGTATTGGTGTCTTGTAAGCCTGTTTTGATTGGACTGATTCCCTTATGCACAACAAGTTACAAAAAAACAACAAATCAGTCGAACCATGTTCTGCTTTTGTGTTCTGTTACTGTAAGATTTAGATGAATCACACTGAAGAGTTGTACAAGAAATGATGACTTTGTAAACTGTCATCTGGATAAATAAAGTTGTTTTTTTTTTTTTAATTGTCTGAGTCATGTATGCCTTCATGAAAGCTTCCCAGCCTGTGTTGCAGAGTCTGGCAGTGCATCCTTCTGCAGGTACAGGGTCTGTCTCCCACTCTACACAAATCTCGCCTGCTGACTAAGCACTCCGAGATGATTTTTGTTGTACTCACCGTGAGTGTATATGTTTCCAAGTTCATTGTGCAGGTAAAACAGGCTTCTGATGCAGTCCTGCACGGAGGAAATTGGCCGGTATCCCGTAAGGACGTATTTGTTGAACTGAAGATGTGGAGGTGAACTCGCCCAGTCCAGCAGCCTGGGTCCATTTAAAAATGCCATAGCAAAGAGGACGGTTAAAAGGACACCGCCGAATAAGTAAAAAACTGACTGTACACCTATATACACGTTCAGTAAGATTATTGCGACTAAAACCTTATGGGAAACCATTTGTATTGGTTGTGAGTTTTGTTGTCGTTGTTTTGGGGGGGTTTTATGTTTTGTTTTGTTTTGTAATTATTATTTTGTGCTGTTAGCCGCCTAGCTCGGCGCTAGCCAGCTCAGGAGCAGTCTCTAAGCGCTAACCGGCAACTGTGTGCGCGCCGTCGCTGCTCGCTTTGAACCGCCGGTACCTGTGCGAGTGTCATCCGCGAGGCTGCAGACAGACGCGGAAAGCCACACGCATGATGCAAGCTCCCGGCGGTCATTACATTTGACATCTAAAGTGTCCGTGTGCCACCTACAAGCGCAAGGCGTTTGAGAGGCGAAGAGTTCCCGGTCATGTTAAAGCCATCTCCCCGTTAGTTAGCATTCCGGTGCAGCGGTAGGGGCATGGATGCTGTGGGGGAGCCGCGCCAGCGTCCAACTCCAGATGATGCTAGCTCGATCCCAGCGGTCAGATATGAAATAGAGGACTAGCAGGTTACACCTTCACTGTAATGAAGGTAGGCGGGCGTTGTTTGTTAATCCAGCCTCTTGTATACTTACTAGGTTTCGTAATGCCACTGAAAAAATAAAAAAATAAATTAAGAAGTCCGTGATTGTGGAGCAGAGATTTTGAAGGACTGCGGGCTAGCAACCAGGGCAGTCGCCTACCAACGTCCGGTGGCTGAGGATGTAAAAGCGGATACTTGAGCCGGCTGGCTTTAAACACGCCCAGACTGCTTCATAGGGCGAGTATTCCGTGTCTTCATCAGGTCTTTGATCCAACTATGATCCATCCTTATTTCTAGGTGGCTGTTTTCCTTGAAATGCGGAGTCCTCTCCGGCGGCCTCGAGTCTCCCCTGCATCGTCTTCCAAGCGTCAAGTTACTCAAACAGAAACATGGACATTTCCGATCGGTCTTTTCAAAATAAAAGCCAGGAAGTTTCGCATAACTATTCACAAATAAGGTTATTATAGTTAGCTAAAACTAAACGACAAAGTAAAGCTGAAAAATACGACAGGATACTAGGGTTTGGAAGGTTGCTTCCGCCAGTGAAAAAAGAGCCAGGCAGAGAGAGGTAGGATGAGGTCAGGCAGCGGTCTCAGTGGATAGTGATGTTTGTACAGTGTGATCTTTAGTGATAGTAAGCTCTCTTCCTGGAGAGATGACTCTCTACCATCTCTCCAAAGTCGGCTGAAGAGACAATGTGTGTGAATGAGGGGGAGACCGATGTAACGGTGAAGCTGCTGGGAGCAGAGGTAGAGAAGACAGATGAGTTTAAATTAAAAAAAAAAAAAATACTGGAAAAAATCCTCTGAGGAATTGGTCTATATTAAATAAAGGAATGGACATGGTCAGCTACAATACACATTTAGGCTTGGTTGTTCCAGTTGCCAAGAAAATTTCCCCACAACATATGTACACCACCAACAGCCTGAAATGGTGATACAAGGAAGAATTTTGTTTACACCAGATTATGACTCTACCATCTGACTGTTGCAGTAGATATGAAACTCATCAGATTATTCAAATTTTTTTTTCCAATCTTTTGTTGACCAATGTTGGTGAATCCATGCAAAGTGTAGCCTCACTTTCCTGTTTTTAGCTGACAGGAGTGGCACCCAATGCGGTCTCCTGCTGTAGCTCATCCGCTTTAAGCGTCCACACATACATTGTGTTTGCTTCCATGTGACCGGCTGATTAGATATTTGCATTAACAAGTAGTTGAACAGGTGTTCCTCCTGAGTGTACATTGAACATATTTTACTGCATTATGGGTGTTCACAGGGTATTCATTGTTCAGTTATGTTTGGAAAGGTCTTGTTGCCATAATTACACAAGATTATGATGATAGTGCAAATATTTACTTTTGCTTCCCTGAGCAATGCCTGCCAAATCGCTACACCTTTCACCTAGTACTCCTGAGCAGGAATAATCAAACCTCACACTTCTTCCTTTTTATTGTTTGTATCATATTTTATAATTGTTGAGAAATATAATATGTGAAAACACTATGTATTAAAATTATAAATAACAAAATTGCAGGGCATATTCCCATTGAAGCCTGCGTTTAGCCCACTGACCCAAATCAGTGAACCTAAAACTCTGGGGTTACTGTAAGTCATGGTACCCGGTTTTCATGGTTTGTAATCCAGCCGGCTTTCTCTTAAAAACTTTCTCTTTGGACTTCAGTGAACATACTAGGCCGTGGGTGACATGAATACCTAGCTTGGCTACGTATTTGACCATGACAATCGCTGCCCACTGCCCAATGTCAAAGTTCACCTTAAAATATTTTTTCAGCAAAACACATTGAGTAATATATCATATGCAAAGGCACACAGAGAGCTGTACAACACACTTTTTATTTTTTTATTACAACACCCTACGACATCACGAGGCCGTAAGAGGCTCATATCATCTGATTGTAATAAAAACAGGCTTACGTCAGCATGGTGTGATAAAAACATCATATAACATCAAAGTTTTAGTGTAGCCCTTACCCTTCGGGGGGAGTTGCGCTTACTGTGTGCTCTTATTTTTAGTTCGGGGTTTTTTTTTTCCTCTTTTTTTCATTTAACCAACTTTCACAAAGATGAGTAGAGCTGAAAAATATAGTTCAAAGTTAAATTGAAGCATAAACGAGAACGGTAGCGCTTTCTATTAAAGCTTGGTAATAAAGTGGTACTAGTAGGGTAAACAAGTTGTAACCACTTAGAAATTACTATATTATTATGCGCTTGTTTCTGCCTTGTTACCCTGCTATTGCTACTTTATTACTGAGCTGTAATAGAAAGTGCTACCAGGAACAACTTCTTCAGTAATGAGACTGAAGAAGTGACTTGGATGAGTGAAACTGTTACATCCAGATGAACAGAATCAGCTTTTTGGGATTTCCTTACCTGGATGATTGAGCATGCATCACAACATATATAACTGGTCATTAGACTAAAAGGCTCTTAGCCTTAATGTGTTTGACTCCAAGGTTTATTTAACACTCTGAGGTCTAAATCATGGAACTCATGAGAGGTTATAACCCTAACTCTGTATTTTGGAGAAGTCCAGAACAAACTTTCTGAAAAAAAATGTCAATAGTTCTTGGTGGGTGACAGTAAAAATATTTAGGTTTTATTTGTTTTTTTGTTGTCTGATTACATCTCAAAAAGGTTAGAATGCCAGCAGCCTCTCCTCATTGACATATAAGTACAGATTGAAGTTTCTGGTCTATAGTGCGATTTTCTTTTTTTTTTTACCTTAGTAGTGAAGTATATGTAAGGCACGGCGATGTTGCGGTTCGCACCATCACAAAAACATTCTGGGTTCAAATCCACTGACTTAGATGGGGGACTTTCTCTGGCGAGTTTTCATGTTTTCCCCATCTATACGGGTCGTCGGGGGTCGTCCCACAGTTCACAGGCACGCACGCATTTTAAGTTCCTGAGAAGCACTCAAAGGCAGCAGGTGACATCCTGTAAACGCTTCATGAAAGACAGCTGTAGAAGATCTGGGCAATTGGCACCATCCTTTTCCTCTCATTCAGTCATTTTTTGCTCTGGACAACCTAAATGAGGTTTCACAATGACTAATTTCTGAAAAGAAAAAGAAAATGACAAAGGAGGAGCTTGACTTTAAAAAAAAGAATTTATTGTTTACTCGGCCACGCTTTTGTTTGACCGTGTTATTGCAGGTTTTTTGTAACCTCATGTGCAGTTTCTTCTCATTTAATGTCAAGCTGATCTTAGGCAAACAAAGACGTAGTACATGCTAAAATACTTTCCATGATCACATGAGAAAAATAACAGCTTCGCTTAGTGTCATTCAAACCGCCTGCATACTTGTTTTTCACACCTCCGCTGGCTCACCGTGTTCATCCTTTGTTCTTTGTCTATAAAAGATGATATTCTGACACTGCTGCTCACAGTCTGATGCATACGTGCAGCGAGAACACACAACAGAAAGTGAGTAGTCTTAACTGTAGAGTTGCTTGATCAATTTTGGGGGGTTTTGTTGAAATGTTATCAAAGTGCTAAGAAAATACATCAACTTCTGCGGCTTATTCTACTAAATAAGATGGCAAAAATATTAAAATTAAAATAAATCTTTGAGGTGTAAAAAAATAACAAATCAAAACTGTGTTTGAGTTTAACCACAAATGATATGTGGTCTTTCAGAACTTACTGTATACTGCAGAACTGCTTCACATGTCTGTTTATTGACCTGAAGATGTTTCCTTTCAGCTTTCTATGACACAGGCTCATTAAATAAATACATCTCCAGCTCAGCAGCAACATGTTTCTGGTGAACATCTGGATCTGTGCTGGCCTCCTGCTGTCCCTCCCTCACTGTACGTATCAGTCGTGCACAGAAGGGACACCAAAACAGTGCATAGATGCAGAATTTGCTCCGGGAGCCAATTTGGCTGGGGAGGGCTTCGACATCACCAAAATGGAACGTAAGGGAGCCTTTGTGCTCGATATGAATCAGTGGAAACGTAAAGATAAAACATGCATGCTGTGTACCAACCCTTTCCTGGAGAACAAAAGGCAAAAGCTACCCCTCACAGTGGTGGACTGGAGGGCAAAGCAGTCCTGCAGCGCCAAAGTTTCCACCAAGCTTCACAAATCCAGCGAGTCGCTTGTTAGTTCCAGCGTCTCCTCTGTTGAAAACAACTGGAAGGTGAATCTAGATCTTCAAGCGGGGAGTAGAAGTGCCTCACTGATGCTGGCTGGTACCAACTCTCACCTCTCGAGTTATTCCATGGAAAAAACCAAGAATGATAAGTACAGCTTCGCAAGCCACAGTATGTCCTGTGAGTACTACAGGTAAGAAGACCAGTACTCTGGTGCACTCTCCCTTTGTTATCAAGATAAAAATGCTAAAATGAAATTCTGATGTTTTATTTTTGGTCTGAAATCAGCTACAGAGTGTCCAATACTCCAAAGCTGCACAGAGAATTTCGCAAAGCCGTGAAAACACTTCCCAAAACCTACAGCGCAGAAACCAAACAACAGTTTTACAAACTCATTGATGGCTTTGGGACCCACTACATCACCAAGGTGAACCAGAATAACAGAAACAGTGCACCTGGAACACAACACAAATTTATCAGTCATTTCTGAGTTATCCACAATAACACATGCAGACTGTGTGAATGTTTGATTCCAGGTGAAACTGGGGGGAAGTATTGAGTCTGTCACCAGCATCAGACAGTGCCAGGCCAGCCTTAAAGGACTCAGCGCTGAGGAGGTGCAGATGTGCCTCGAAGCTGAGGCGTCTGCAAGTATTAAAGTTACAATAAATACTCAAACTAAACACTGCAAAAAGGATACACAGCAGACAGACAGTAAATCTGACTTCTCCAGCCTCTTCAATGACAGGTATGTAAAAGTTTTCTCAAATATTTCTGATTCATTAGCTCTTCTAACTCCAGCGAGGTGTCAGACTTGCTCTTCCATATCTCAAACACAATAATTAACAGTTATATTTATACCTTTTATCTGGTGGCTTCACAGTTAAACCCATTACAGACGGACTCCTCCAGTGTTGTTATGATTTCTTTGTGCCGCAGCTGTTCAAGCAACTCTGTCCTCCACAGGTTCACAGAAATAAAGGGTGGTCATACCACAGAGCCAGACCTTCTCTTCTCTGCTAACAAAAATCCAGAAGCCTACAAGGGATGGCTGAGCACATTACCACAAAGCCCAGACATCGTGTCATATTCCCTCGACTCACTGCATGAGTTGCTACCTACCACAAGCAAAGTCAGAAAAAACCTGCGCTCTGCCATCAGCCATTACATCCTGGAGAAAGGCCTGTGGAGAAACTGCACTGATCGCTGTCAGGCTGGGATTAGGACCGACTCGAGGGATCCCTGCGTCTGCCAGTGCCACAACGACCCTGCCGTGAACCAAGACTGCTGCCCAGCTCGTAAGGGCATGGCACGGGTCATCATAACAGTACAGCGGGCCTCTGGTCTGTGGGGGGACCACACCACAGCTACAGATGGATACGTGAAGGTGTTTTTCAACAAAATTGAAGTTCGGCGTTCTCCTGTCATTTATAACAACAACAACCCACACTGGAGCATGGTTATCGACCTGGGCCCACAGGATATTTCATCACATAAACTGCGATTTGAAGTTTGGGATGAGGATAACAAATGGGATGATGACCTATTGGGAGCATGCGAGCCACTTTTGACTGCTGGAGTTAAAGCGGATCTCTGTAATCTGAACCACGGCCAACTGTTCTACAAATGGGATGTGCAGTGTGCTCCAAGTCTGAGTGGAAAGTTGTGCGCGGACTATAAACCTTCGCCTATGAATTCAAGTCTGAAGAAGTTCTATGTGTCCCGTCATGCCCGTCCTATTCCAGAGGCCATCCTGTCAGAGATGGGTGTGTTTGTGGACAAATCCAGTTCATGGAAAAATCAGAGTGTCACTGCCGAGAGTCCCAGGTATGATGTAATATTAGTGTGATGGAAAAAAAATTGGCTTCACCAAGACGACGAGTTA
>VURO01044497.1:0-10813 GCA_015108175.1 Pelvicachromis taeniatus | reverse complement strand
ATATATATATACATACACGTGTATATGTGTATATATATATATTATATATATATATATACATACACGTGTATATGTGTATATATATATATTATATATATATATATACATACACGTGTATATGTGTATATATATATATTACACGTGTGTATATGTATGCTAATGCTGAACATGTTTAATATATATATTATTGTGGTTTGAAAACGGAGTCTGAAAAGCAAAAAAAAATTATATCTTTTTTTTTTTGCTTTTCAGACTCTGTTTTCTTTTTTCTGTGTCCCTTTTTATTCTTTAAAGATGTTCAGCATTAGTTTTCATAAGTTTGGATGTTAGTTTTATTTGGAATTAAATGTTATGTGTTTTGACAATAATGACAACTAAAGCTACTTCCTTTATATATTCCTCTATATAGAAAGGCTGCATTATTTCAGTTGTCATGTCATGTCTTAGTCTAAGTCTTGATTATTTACATTTTATATATATTTATATATCACTTTGCATTTTGTATGTAAACATTTGCAAACATACATGGAAATGCAGTATAAAACACAAAACAGAGTTTGTAAGTTGTAATAAGCTTGAAAATCAATATTTGGTATGACCATCTTTGTTATTCAACACAACTTTGACAGCTTCCTTTTAATATCTTTAGGTGGTTTTCAGGAATAGTTTTTCAGAGGTTTGTACTATGAAGCGGGATTTTGTTTTCTCTTTCTTCAGGAGTAACCCTATATTGCCATGGTAACCTGTGCTATAGACCTAAGGTCCCAGATTAGAGTTCAACAGGTATGAAATCATTGCCTATTGACCATTCCTGGAAGAACCGTCGGACCTCTGTGGGGAGAGCACGAGGATCTATTTATTAAACAGCACTGGGTGTGGAGCCGAGGGGATAAAAGCTAAAGCTGTTGAGAACAGGTTATGTTCAGAGTTTGGGTTTACTGCGCTGGCTTTGTGTTTTGGATCACTGACAAACCAAAAAGAAAAAAAAATATGCAGCTGTTGCCAATCAGGTGCTTCTCAGATGCTATTACATGGTAGATGAAACTTCTATGAATGTATTTCCTTCTTTTTTGTGCAGATTCCCCACACCACTTGCTGAAATGCAGCCCCAAAGTGTAACAGCGCCGCCACAGTGTTTTACAGATGGCTTTAGACGTTCACTGGCAACAATTTGAGTCCGAAATTTCAAACGTGGATTCGTCACTCTATCGGACCTGTTGCCACTAATTTACAGACCAGTTCTTAAATAATTTGGCATACCTCAGCCTTTACTCCTCATTTCCCTTCCTTAACAATGGCTTCCTGTCAGCCACCCTTCCAGTGAGATCATTTCTGATGAAGCTTCAGTGAATATTAGATCAATCAGTTTCTCTTTCTTAAGATCATCACGTTCAGATGTTGTTCATCTGCTGCACATATCTTTTTAGGCCCGGACACACACCACACTGAGATATGACAAGTTGTTGGCTAATAGTACTTTGGAAGTCACCCTGTTGGTGCAAAATTACTATTTTTATGGCTATCAGGTTATGCTATCTTTAGCATTTTTCACAGATGGAGCTAAATACATTGGTTGTGTCTTTCTTACAGGCTACTAGTAACAAAGTGCCCAAGACACAATGTAAAACTGGTTCTTTGCTAAATTGTCTGTTATGTGTTGAAACAACACTGTTGATTTAGGTGCCTTTTAATGCCTGAATGAGTCCTAGGTCAGTGTTAAAAGTCTAAACAAACAAGCAAAAAACATTTCTCTGAAAATGGTCAGCTAGAAGCAATAGAATAGAATAGCCCTTTATTGTCACTATGCATGTGCAACGCAATTGTGGGTGCTCCACACCAACTGTGTAAGAATCAACTAGATGTTCTAGATTGTCTTGTTTAATCAACTGATGATTTTTGACTAGCTGAATTCAGTCACGTACACCAAGTTATTGACCTAACCATGGGGTCATGTGATCCTGCTTTGAGTCTACATTTAGGACGGAACCCCTGAGAAAGGAGAAGCACTCCTGGTGGCTCTTGGTTTTCATTGATAATCTATAGACACTGGAACTTTGGTCCTCTGGTCATTTTTCAAATGGGTACATAAGCTTCATATCGTAAAAAAAAAAAAAAGAAAAAAAAAAGCTGTTGTGATTAACTAATTCATGACTCAAAATAAGCAAATCTATATATAACTAACCAGATGACCCAATAAAACTATTTGTGGCTTTAGGGTTATGTGTCAGACTTCCATATATGGGCTGTAAAAATAAAAACAAATGCGGATAACATGCACAACGCCGAGCAGAAAAACTCAGCCCATCTGTCTGGATTTTAAACCTTCATCTGTTCACCCAGGATGAAACGAGGTCTCCAAGGGAACGAGCAGGAGGATGGAGGTGGAACCAGCGGTGGGTGTCAGAAGACTCTTAAACGGTCCCGCAAGCAGAGGAGGGAGAAAGATTTGAAGGACGAGGAAGCCCGCTGGGAATGTCTGCCACAGGAGATCCTGCTCCACATCTTCCAGTACCTGCCTCTACTGGATAGGGCTTTTGCCTCCCAGGTACCTGTATAATAATGAAGCAGCATTTATAGCTGTGCTTAGTCTACAATATGTAGCAGGGCGTAGTATTTATTAGTTGTATGAACTTACTGATAGCAGCAGCACTGTCAAATTTTTTTCCCTCTCCATACTCATGTGTAAGCCTTGTTTGTATTGCTTTACTTACACACTACATTGGTATTATTATACCTAATGGTTGCCGAGTTTATCTGATGGAGGATTATGAGCCTTAAAGGCCTTAAGTGGGTGCTTCAGCTTGACTGTGATTGTGATACATGCCGTATTTGTTCATATAACGAGAGTGGTCTTCATTGAGCTAAACTAAGAAGGTAAGGAAGGGTTCTGTTGGCTTGTGGGTATAGGGTCGTGTTTCACAGCACCGCCTCAATTCAAACTGCTGCCAGTTTCTCTCTTTTTTTTAAAAAAGTTGCAGCATTTTGCGCAACTTTTGAGATTGTCTGCACAATTAAATGCAGCATGAGCAGCTGAGTGGTAAATATAATGGAAAATGCAAAAGCCTATAATATTTTAACGTTTCAAAGTTTTGCTGCTGCAGACAAAGAACTTCCCCAATTCACTTGCTTGTTACGCTACAATACGGCTGTTTCAGTGGCCTGAGACCAAATGCATAGCAGTAATATAAAGTGATACTGTTTATGAGCACATTTTAATTTATGTACAAAATTAAAAAATGATCAACTGTCTCACCAGTAGATCTCACATTTCATTGTGCTGCAGTTCAATTCAATTTTTATATCAAATCACCAGAACAGGTCTTTAAGATTATTCAAGACCTCATGTGAAGAAAAGGGTTTTAAGTTTGATTGTGGATTTAACAGGGAGCCAATGAAGAGAAGCCAGTTGCTGTCGGTTCTCTGGTGCTTCAAGTTCTGATTAGAGTCATTTTCCAGCCCTATAGCATTTTAATAGAGCATGAACAAGGAACCAGCTGCACACCAAGGCGTTCGAGTTGAATCCTCCATCTTTGAGGTGGGAGTTTCAGGAGAATATTGAAGGTTGCCACATTAGCGACTGGTCAGTCTGCTGGTAGGGAAATGAGATGGGAAGAGCTGGGGCTAGCTGGCTAGCAGCGACTGAACTTTCAAAGTTAAAGCGAGGGAATTGGGTGCAAAAAAATTTTTTTTCTCTCAGAATAAAAAAAAGGCTTGAATGAGTCACGAGCTAACTGACTGACTCCACTCTGTGTGTGGGGAAACCCTGTTGAATGCCACACTTTGTCTGAGCCCTGTGATTTTTAAGACATGGTGCGGGGGTCACTTTCTTTGTGTTTTTGTAAAAGGGAGGAGAGCCTAGCAGTCTCAGAGGGAGGGACTAACCAGCATGCTCAGCCTGACCTGTTACAGAGACCCAGAACATGAGCTCACTCTTTAACAAAAACACATGAAATGTGACATCCTCTGCTAAGGCTTGTACTCTGTGTCTTTATGTAGCAAACGGCTGTGCGAAGCCAATTAGTTACCAAGTTTGGATAGATGATATAAACCAAGCATGCAGCCAGACTCTTATAGCCCACCCTCCACTAAGGCTTTGCAGTTAAAAATAAAAGTGATCTCCTTTGGCCACGCCTCACCTCTCCACTGTCTAATGACTTTAAACTTGGTAGTTTTTCTACCAAAAAAAAAAAAGGATCACAATACCGCAGAGGGCACACAGCAGCACAGACACATAAGAAATCTGTTATTTATGTGTTATGTGTATATTTACACCCAGGAAACAGGCAGTGATGATTTTGACACTTCTTAATTTCCTTTTACACCCGGTTGACTAAGGAAGCTGATGCAATGCAGCATGTTTGAAGGTTCTTACGGTTTCACACATGCTTTATTAATACAGCTGGCTCCTTTTTTTTCTCTTTTTTTTAAAATCATTAATATTAAATGCTTTACCAGTTTACTGTGCCATGTCAAACAGATGCTACCTACTGCTACAAAATATTTGTGGTATTTATTTTTGTATTTTTCCAAATGAGAACTTCTGAGCATTATTAATGCGTTCAGTTATGATTACATTACTCAGCAGGAGTTTAAACTGTAAGCAAGCGGACTGTTGCTGTTTTCCCGTTTCAACAAGTCATATCCTTGACATTTGTGCCAGGGTGACGTCTCTTAAGATTAATGATCGGTTTCTCTTCTCTTCTGAGTCACATTTTGTCCCCTTGCCTGAGGATGAGGGGGGAAAAAAAATACGTATTTTTGTCCTCGGCATGAGAAATTGAAAAGTTTGTGTTGTTGCTGCAGGTATGCCGGGGCTGGAACGAGGCCTTTCACATGCCAGAACTGTGGCGATGCTTTGAGTTTGAGTTGAACCAGCCGGCCAGCTCCTACCTGAAGGCCACACATCCAGACCTCATCAAACAGATCATCAAGAGGCACTCGGACCACCTGCAGTATGTCAGCTTCAAGGTACAAAAGTGAGGGGGGCAGTTCGAGGTTACAGCAGTTCAGTGATGAAGCGAAGTGAATTTTTATGTGCTGCCCAACTCACAGTGTCATTTTCTCTGCGTGCTGCCAGGTGGACAGCAGCAGAGAGTCTGCAGAAGCAGCGTGCGACATCCTCTCTCAGCTGGTGAATTGTTCTTTGAAAACTTTGGGGCTCATCTCCACAGCCAGGCCCAGCTTCATGGAGATGCCTAAGGTCAGCTTCAGCAAGAGGGTTACGTCGTGCCGTGGTCTTGTTTCATTTGCAGCTTTTATTTTACAACCACCTTTGCATCTACTCCTAGACAAACCTGAAAGTTTCATTGTGTGTGTGTAGCCGAATTAGATGCTTATTACTATATCTGTCTGCAGATTTCTTAAATAAAATGTTTGCTTATTGTTTCTCTCTCTCCTCTGTTCTACAGTCCCACTTCATCTCAGCACTGACTGTGGTTTTTGTCAACTCTAAATCCCTGTCCTCTCTGAAGATTGATGACACGCCCGTGGATGACCCCTCTCTTAAAGTGCTGGTGGCCAATAACAGCGACACACTGAAACTGCTCAAAATGAGCAGCTGCCCTCATGTTTCACCTGCAGGTACTGACAAGTGGAACAAATGAGAGAAATTAGGGGCCTTAATGATTAGTAATGATTAATTAGTCATTGTGAAGAATTTGATTGATTGATTGAGAGCTGTCATTGCTGACTTTGTAAGGTTTCTCCCTGGTTTCTGAGGGGCTTGGGTGCGATTTATAGACATGCTGTACAGGTTGCCAGTAAATGTTGCATTTATTTTTTGGGCCTGTATTTCCAGGCATCCTGTGTGTGGCTGATCAGTGCCATGGCCTGAGAGAGCTGGCTCTCAACTACCATTTGCTGAGCGATGAACTTCTCATTGCCCTCTCCTCGGAGAAGCACGTGCATCTCGAGCACCTCCGCATTGACGTGGTCAGTGAAAATCCCGGCCAGCAGTTTCACACCATCAAAAAGAGCAGCTGGGACGCCATGATGCGTCACTCGCCTAAATTTAATCTGGTCATGTACTTCTTCCTCTACGAGGATGAGTTTGGCCCTTTCTTCCGCGATGAAATCCCCGTCACGCATCTGTACTTCGGCCGCTCTGTCAGCAAAGACGTGCTGGGGCGCGTCGGCCTCAACTGCCCGCGTCTGGTCGAGCTGGTGGTGTGCGCCAACGGGCTGCGACCGCTGGACGAGGAGCTGATCCGCATCGCCCAGCGCTGCACGCAGCTGTCTGCCATCGGCTTGGGTGAGTGCGAAGTGTCCTGCAGCGCCTTCGTGGAGTTTGTCAAGATGTGTGGAGACAGACTGACGCAGCTATCCATCATGGAGGAAGTACTGGTTCCAGATCATCGCTATGGGTTGGATGATATCCAGTGGGAGGTGTCAAAGCATTTGGGTCGCGTCTGGTTCCCAGACATGATGCCTACGTGGTAGAGCTCTGACAGAAAGCTCACCTTTCTTTTCCTTTTCTTTTTTCTTTCTGAAAACATGAAGAAAACTGATTTTATTTTAATAACATTTATTGATTTCAGCTACAAATTTCTGTATATAACTTTTGTATTTAGGTGTATATTTATAGATTATTATATACGTAATTCGTAACATTTAGTATCTTGATTTCTTCCGCTCTTGAATACTGGATAAATGTAGTGTTTGAGGAGGGTTTGGGAGTGTCACTTTTTCAGGGGGATTAACAAGTATGTCTTGCAATTAATGGCCCTATTTATGCTCGCCGTTTTTCCCCTCGCGAACGGTGCCGTACTACAAAAGTGACATCACATCCGCTGGGGCAATCCGTGCTTTTTTTTTCCCGTCATTTTGGCCAATTGTACATCTTTTAAGCTTTTGTAGCTTCGCACAGGTGTCCGTGCAGTGCGGGTGTACACTCGTGTCAGAAGTTTTGACTTCTCCTCCTGTGTCACCGATAATGTGGATGTTTTATGTCAGCGGTGACATTTATCATTCAGGACAATCCTGCTTTAAATGATCCCACGCTGTGGCAACGTCACAGTTGGCGTGCAGAACGACCGGTCCGGCGAGCATAAATGGACCCTAATGAGTTGTTTCATACACACAAGATGCGTGTAACAAATATAAGTCGATTACATGGTAACAAATAAATATTCCCTTTAGCCTTGTAATTATAATCCTTTTAATATAAATCAGAAAATTTAAAGCACTGAGCTTAATTTCACTTAAACGAGTTAACATGCAGACGTTAAAGAGATTATCATCACCACACTGAACGCAGTGTCTTTGAAACCAAGCAGTTTAGTGTTTGTATGGTAGAGAAGTAATTGCTGTAGAAGGGGGATGATCACCATTATAAGCTAATGTATTTTAGTACTCATTCAAAATCACCCAAATTAATGTCATAGAAGGTTTCTGATAGATTTTAATTTGTTTCTTTACAGCTGCAGTACTAAGATGTGACTGTATAAGAACTAGTGATTTTTTTTTTTCTTTCTTTTCCCCAGTGAGGCGACAGCTTGTTATAGATTGTGGTTGTTGATCATGTGACTACAAGGAGGGAGGCAGCAGCACAGACAGTACTTACTTGCTTTGTCTGCTCCTGCCATCCATCACTGTGTCACTACTTCAGTTTTATTTGAATGTGCTTTTGAACCTCATGTTTCTACCCTGTGTTTGATTTTGGACAGCTAATTGTGGAGGCAGTTTTCTTTGGTTGCTTTGGCCATGACCATGTTTGTCTTCATATATTGTATAAATATGTGTATATATAAGAGTGTGTGTGTGTGTGTGTGTGTGTGTGTGTGTGTTTAATGTATGATTGTTTATTTTCTGCATTGCCTGCAGCCACGTTCCTGTAATTGTAAATATAAAATGTGTTATATTTAAAAACAAATGTAAGAGAGAAATTCTAATCGTATATATCTGTACATTAAATGATTCCTTTCGATGCACTTTTACCCTAATGAACATCCCGAGAGTAGCATTAGGGAAGGAAATGGAACAATTTTGGAGATAAACGGTCACAGGATTTAGCAGCGGTTCTGCAGTCTAATAACTCTGAGCCACCTTTTGTAGTTAACTTGATTTTACAAGGTTCATCTATTACAAAAATTGAGATTATAAGCTCTTAAAGTGGATTTTTTGTTTTTGTTTTTTTTGTTTACTGACACACAGAAATCCTGGGAAACTAAAACCCACTATACAGCACAGTCACTTATTATGCTACCATTTCTAACTTTCAGAAATATTAGCATAATTCAGAGAAAATTGTAACTAATTGGGAATTAAATTGAGACCTTTTGAAGGATACTTGATTGATGTGTGCACAGTTGTAAGGTTAGGGCTGTGTTCTTCAGCCTGTCACAGACACAGTTGGGCTCTCGCAAATGAAGCAGATGGTTGTAGATGATGTTGGTAATCGTGCAGCCCTGCAGACAGGACAGTACGGCAGCTGAATGTTGATGTAGCCGAGTGTTTTCATGAATGTGTAAGCATGACATTTTTGTCTTTTCTCTATTGTTTTTGTTGCAGTGGACTGAAAGCTGATTTAAGTTGGACACCTTTTAGACTGTCAGTCATTATGTTCCGAGTTTACGATGTTTATATTTCACCTTGTCTATTTTTTTTTTATTTTTTTTTATTGGGCAAATGTTAATAAAAGAGCCACTCCTTTATATTGATTGTACCCTGTAAAAGGCCCTGTAACATCTTACTTGTAAGTTTTCTGTTTCTGCGAAGCTGCCACGCCTGACAACGGACTTTACCCTTTACTGACACACAGTACAGTTTATGGTGTATCTATACAAATGCAAATATGCCGTCTGTTGGTTAATATTAACCACATTTGTGTTGTGCTTGCACATGATTATCGTAGTATCAGAAAATTGGCCGAGTAAGGGCTGCAGTTGTATAAAGAACAACGCGTTGTTTATATTTAATCTAAATAAAGCTGCATTGGATTGAGAAGATTTGTTGGAAAGTAACCTCTCGTTCTTTTCCCGAAGAGATGAAGCGTGCCAGTAAAAATGCCTTTAAAAAAAAAAAAAAAAAAGTATTTTTTTCCTGTAAAGACAAAGATGTGCTTCAGTTCACGCGGGTTTAGTTTCTTTGATCTGTTTCAAGATGATATTCAGAGTTCAGTGAGGTATTTAGATAGATATGGACTTTATTAATCCCACACTGGAGAAATTCACAAGTTACAGCAGCACAGGGCTCAGTAAGAAAAATGCATTAAGAGATATATGAGGAAAAAAAGAGGAACATTAAATAAAGAAAAACAAAATAAGCCAAAATACTATAGAAAAGTACATTTTTATGATGTGCAAATGGTTGCTATGTACAGTGAAATTTACTAGGAGACATTTCACTAAGCTATTTGTTTCTATTTATATAAAGTGCACTGGGAGTGATAATACATACACATATATACTGCAGGTATCTATATGCCTATTTTAAAGTCTGATTGCTAGCTCTGTACTGCTCCAGGAAGTTAAAAGAAATGTTGCCATTATGCTACAGTGGTACAAAATCAAGAGAGAAATGTGAATTTAGACATCATAAGATGCTATCATAACTCTCCGAGAGCAATAAAATGCCAGACACCTCGAGTGTAATGTATTAATTAGGCGCAGACTGTTGCTGAATTGTCTTTAATCCATATTTAGCCCGCTTAAGTCTTTTCTCTCGATCCTTTGTCTTGTATTTGACAGTCTGTGCAAAACATCTTGTTTAGAAAGGCTAAAGGTTTATTAAGAAAAACAGGCTAATCACTCATATCACTAGCTATAAAAATAAGCTGCCACCACAAATAGGCCCACGCTAATGCATATGCTGCGAGTCAACTCGTTTTAATTTTGCTATATGCAAGATGCTCAAAAAGGTTAAATTACACTTCAAACATCCCTGCGAGGAAACTGGAGAGAAAGGGAATAAAGTGTATTACCAAGCGAGCAAAACTTTATTTATGCAGCAATTACCTCCGAGCCAAGTGCTTTCAAGCAGCTTTATAAACAGCAGCAAACACGAAGACATAAAAATAGACACAAGCAAGAGAGGACACGATCAAGTAAGAGTTCCATTAAGTGAAATCAGATAAAAGACATAACCTGCGGTGCCGTCTCGTGTTTCAGCCACAGCTAATTAAATTTTTAGGTCTCAAGATTTAAAAGGACAATAAGTGATATTTCTTAAACAGAAAATGCTCCTGAGCTGTGGACTAAGAGCCGATGAAGTCAGATTATTGGTTGAGACAGACTCACAGTTTGGGAGGATTAAACTGAAAGTTCTTTAAATTACTCACTTCATGAAACAAATATGTGCTGATATAAATAAGTACATTTGTAAGCATTAACATATGTTTAATTATAAACCATGTAATTGGTATTATTATGTATTTAAACAGTGCCAGTTTACGGGTAAGGTGAAGACTCAATATTAAAGAAAACCAATAACAAAGGGGAGAAAACAAACATACTCTCAATTCTGAGTTTTTTTTTGGATATGCGGTATTGGCAGCTGTCTATGACAACGACATGGCAATGAGTGAACTCATGAGTATACTGTGATAAATTGATGGACATGGCCAGTAATAATCCAACTAAAGAGTTCAAAGTTTACCAGCAGTGGTCTTGACCATGTCTACATGCCTTAATGCACTGAGCTGATGCCATGTGATTGGCTAATTAGATATTCGGGTTAAAAAAAAAAGTGGCCGACGAGTGTAGATTCATCATATCAGAGATTAGAAGGAGTTGTGAGTTCATTTTGCAAGTGAAATTCATTTGACTAAATTATTTTCTTGTATTGATTATGAAATCACATAATCCAAGGAAGTAAT
>VURO01044495.1:0-12114 GCA_015108175.1 Pelvicachromis taeniatus | reverse complement strand
CCTTGGTGTTCCCCCAGATGAGCTGGAGGAGGTGGCTGGGGAGAGGGAGGTCTGGGCTTCTCTGCTTGGGCTGCTGCCCCCGCGACCCGGCCCCGGATAAGCGGCAGAAGATGGATGGATGGATGGATGGATGGATGGATGGTTTTGGAATCAATAAAATGACAACAGTGCCCAAATTTATGCACCTGCCAAATTTTGTTTAAAGAATTATTGCACACTTTCTCTAAATCCAATAAACTTCATTTCACTTCTCAAATATCACTGTGTGTGCCTCCTATATGATGATTTTTTTTAATCGTAACAACCAACGATTTATACAGGAAAATCATGACGATTAACAAGGTTGCCCAAACTTTCACATCCCACTGTATAATATGGATAAATAGGAATACCAGTGAAATATAATCATTGATGAGCTTTATTGTGAGTCTATTGCGCAGTGATTGTTACACAGTGATTGTTACACAGTCGAATATAAAAATATTGCACAGTGAAAGGCACTACAGCTTAGTTGTTCCCTCCCTCCTTTGTCCTCCTGTGTTTCCTCCCTCTCCCCTCCAGCAAGGATTGAAACAGTTTGATGGCATGTGGCATGAGTGTTTAACTCTGTTAATCCTAGACTTTGGGAGAAGCAACCTGTCACTGAACAGACTCCTCTGGATGTTTATGGCCATATGCAGAGGATGCCCAACCCTTGTAGAGTATTTGAGTTACTACTAATTGTTGACATAACAACCATCACTGGTGAAGGCGACATCTCAGCTGTGGAGTGTGTATCACTATTTGGTTTGTGTATTTTCTTTTAAAAGTGTGTGAGTTAGTGATGTCATTTTCTACATTCCCTTTGTTGTGCAACACTGTGGGCAAAAGATTAGTCTGTACATGTGCTTCTTCTTTCCTTTATAATCCTCAGTTACTGGCAAATTTGTTTTATTTTAGGACACTACCATGGCTACCATAGCACTTTCTATTATAGCTCAGTAATAAAGAGGATGAAAAGGTAAAAATGTGGTAATTGCCAGGTTACTACCATGCAATTCCAAAGTAATAACTACTTAATGTCAATTTAATGTCACTGTAGCAACAGTGGTTAAAATTGAGGAATATTGCTCTGATATGAACCTAGTAATAGTAATGTAATAGAATAATACGAGCCCACAAATTGGGGTAATAATATGGAAATATAACTCAATACCAAGTTGTAATAGTACGGTAAGAAGGAAGAAACGTGGTCATTTCTACGTTATTACCAGTAATGACCATGGTAGATTCTGTGTAATAAGCAGGAAACCGAGCTGCAAGATGCAAAACTGCCTGTTTCTATTTAATAACTCTTTAACAACCAAGTTATAAACTAAAAGAAGAATAGCAATGACTACCGGGAAACACCTGTGGTTGTTTCTGTGTAATATGCAGCAATTTAATACCATGGTCCTGATAGCTGATTAAAACAAACATCCATAAGTCTGCAATTATCAAGGAACATGCATGAAAAATGTTAGTAATTAAGTTTGAAAGAATTACACATATTCAATTCAATTCAATTTTCAACAGTTGCCTCAAGGTGCTTTACATTGTAAGGTAGACCCTACAATAATACATACAGTGAAAACCCAACAATCGACAGTGGGAAGGAAAAACTCCCTTTTAACAGGAAGAACCCTCCGGCAGAACCAGGCTCAGGAAGGGGCGGGCCCATCTGCTGCGACCGGTTGGGATGAAAGAAGGAAGACAGGATAGAGACATGCTGTGGAAGAGAGCCAGAGATTAATAACAAGTATGGTTGAATGCAAAGAGATCTATTAACACATGGCAAATGAGAAAGGTGACTGAAAAGGAAAAAGGAAAAACTCAATGCATCAAGGGAGTCCCCCAGCAGTCTGAACCTATCGCAGCATAAATATGGGAGGATTCCGGGTCACGTGATCTAGCCCTAACGATATGCTTTAGCAAAAAGGAAAGTTTTACGCCTAATCTTAGAAGAGGGGCCTGAAAACTGAAGGCTCTGCCTCCCATTCTACTTTTGATTACTCTACAACACTTCGCTCTCAGCAGTGTGAGAGCGAAGTGCTACTACAAGGTCATTAAGATAAGATTGAAGATTGAAGCCTGATTGTTTAAGACCTTGTATGTGAGGAGCAGGATTTTGAATTCAATTCTGGATTTAACAGGGAGCCAATGAAGGGAAGCCAATATAGGAGAAATATGCTCTCTCTTTCCAGTCCCTGTCAGGACTCTTGCTGCAGCATTTTGGATTAACTGAAGACTTTTCAGAGAGTTTTTAGGACATCCCGATAGTAATAAATTACAGTAGTCCAGCTTAGAAGTAATAAATGCATGAATTAGTTTTTCAGCATCACTCTGAGACAGGATATTTCTAATTTTAGAAATATTGTGCAAATCGAAGAAAGCAGTCCTACATATTTGTTTAATATGCACATTGAAGGACATATCCTGGTCAAAAAATGATTCCAGAGTAAGAATCTGGTAATCTGGATATTGAAAAAACAAAAGTTGCATCCAAGATGGCCGACTTCTAAATGGCCACCATGGTCACCACCCATCTTGAGGAGTTTGTCCCCTCACATATACTAATGTGCCACAAACAGGACTTTAATATCACCAACCAATCCCATTTTATTAAGGTGTATCCATATAAATGGCCCACCCTGTATATAACTTTCTCAAACAACATTGATAAAACAGAATTTCTTTTGATTGGTACTAAATCAACAGTTTTGAAAGTTGACAGTCTTTCAATCACAATCGATAACTCATATTTCTTCCCCTCCCCTCAGGTTAAGAGTCTGGGTGTCATCCTTGATAGCACATTATCCTTTCACTCTCATGTTAATACTATTACTCGGTCTGCATACTTCCATCTTTGTAATATTAACCGTCTCCATCCTTCCCTCACTCCCCATACCACCGCTGTCCTTGTTCACAGTTTAGTCACTTCACACATGGACTACTGTTTGGTCTGACCAACAAATCTCTTCATAAGCTTCAATTAATTCAAAATTCTGCTGCCCGTATTATTACTAGAACCCCCTCTATACACCATATCACTCCTCTCTTGCAGCAGCTGCACTGGCTCCCTGTACATCTACGCATTCATTTCAAGATCCTCCTCTATACGTTTAAGGCGATCCACAACCTCGCTCCTCCATATCTGTCTGATCTCATCCACATTGCTACTCCTTCTCGTTCCCTCAGGTCTTCCTCCTCTATTCGTCTCATTGTCCCTCCTGCCTGCTTGATCACTATGGGGAGCAGGGCCTTCTGTTGCTCTGCTCCCTGACTCTGGAACTCTTTACCAGCTGACATTCGAAATATAAATTACTTTTCTCTTTTTAAATCCCATCTCAAAACACACCTGCTTTAAATTGCTTATTCTTTGTAAATCATTTTAGCTTCTCTTGTCCTAGTTTTTATTAGGTTTTATTCTTATTATTTTCAGTTCAATTCATTTTTATTTCAAACATGTGCATTCACAATCATTACAAAATATAATTCCATTCTTTTGTTTGAAAAGGAGTAGGCAGAAGTATACACTTATTAGTCCCTACCCCCTCAAAGTTTTAACTGTTTTCATTGTATAATTGTGTACGGTGTCCATGTGTGCTTTGAAAGGCGCCTTGAAATAAAATGTATTTTTATTATTATTATAGGAAGAACACCTCTCCTGACTCGCCTGATGGTTTGCCAGTATCTCTTCACGGCAGTCCGAAAGTCTTTTTCCATGGCCTTTCCCAACTCCTGCCACACCCAAGTTTTTGCTTCAGCCACTGCCTGTGCCGCGATCAGCTGCCTCCAAAGTCCCACTGGCTAACCAAACCCGATAGGATTTTTTTCTTATTTATTTTTATTAATCTTTAGGCATGAAAAGATAAATAAAAGTACTTAAAAATAAAAAAAAAATTAAAAAAAATCATGATTGAGGTTGTCATAATTAATGCATGATAGGGTTAAATAACACTAATTACAATGAAACACGTCATACATCTATAGTAATATTAAACAACCAGTTGGTGGCAGGGTATGGAGTGACATATCATAACATCAAAAATTAGAGCAGTGGTGAAGTCCAGTTTTGATCATTTAAGGTGACTGGCAAGAGTATCGTTTCTTTCTAGAAAAGATACTCTTTCCTTGAAACAGTTATCGATGCTCTTACTTTTTCCCAGCTGGACTACTGTAACTCACTTTGTGTGGGGGTCAGTCAGTCATTGCTCTCACGTCTGCAGCTGATTCAAAATGCTGCTGCATGACTTCTAACATGAACTTGTAAAAGAGAGCATATAACCCTGTCCTGGCCTCACTGCACTGGCGCCCATGTCTTTTAGAGTTCATTTTAAAATTTTTATGTTTGCTTTTAAATGCTTTCACAATCTTACCTCACCTTAAATCTCTGAGCTTCATCATCCCAACACATCCTGTCGATCTATACGTCAGCAGACCAGGTGCTCCTGGAAGTACCAAGATCCAGGAGGAAGCTCAGAGGGGGCGGGGCCTTTTCTATTGTGGCTCCTAAATTATGGAATAACTTGCCCTTGCACATTAGAGAGGCCCCTTCACTGTCTACTTTTAAAAGACATCTTAAAACCCAGTTTTATTCTTTGGCGTTTGCCTGTGGTGAGACTTAGTTTCTCTTTTAATTAAATTATTTATTAACTAACTAATTAATAATTTCACTTTTTTCATTTTATGTATATCTTATGTGTTTGTATTATTTAGCTCTAATGTACAGAACTTTGTAATCAGCTGTGGTTGTTTTTAAAGTGCTTTATAAATAAAGATGATGATGATGATGATGATAATGATGAGATCATGTCCAATATAGTGGTTTATGTGCAAGTATACCATCAACACTGACACAAATACAAGAAAACAACCTTTGAATAGCGATCCACTCTAGTGACCACTATGCGTGAAAGGGTTGAGGATTTTTTTTTTAAAAAAAGGTTTTGCTTACCTCACATCCCAACAACAGTATCTAGAAACTGGGTATGATTATAAATATACAGTTATAATACATTGGGTTATAGACAAATGGTGGCTAAAGTTAGCAGTTGGTGTTTTATCTAATCTAATCTAATCGAAAATAGAAAGTGCAAACTCCCAGTAGGTAGCATTCTGCCATTTACTGATAGCCAGCTCTTTGCAGGCTTTGCTAGTTAAATTGCGATTACCACTGTATTACAAAGCAGTATTTCCATATTATTACCCACAGTTTTGGGGGTCTTATCATCCTATTACATAAATTTCAGGGTAATCTTCCTCAACTGTAACCACTTGCCACCATGATATTACTTGGATATTAAATATTATTACTTTGGTAATTGCATGGTAATAACTTACCACATTATTACATTCTCCTTGTTAAACTACTATTAATACAGGTATTTTAAAATTAAAACTAATCTGTCTCGCTGGAGTGCATTTTCGAACCTTTGCTGACTGACCACATCACGATATCTATGATAAATTAGAAATTAATCCTATTAATATTAGCTGGTTCAGTCCCAGCTGATTGCCTATCAAAGGGTGTGTCAGACAAGAGACATCTCATGATGGGTAGGGTTAGAAAAATTTCTAGAACTTCTGAAGGTTCCAGTGAGCACTACTACAGCCATAATCCAGAAGTTGAAAAAACATAATTTCACCATAAATCAGCAATTAGCAGGTGCTCCCTGCAAAAATGGTCTCTGTAACAGGTTCAATAGCATCATCAACTACATGTTCTAACTTGTGATTTAAACAATGAATAACGATCAGGTTAGAGCTGACTGTCATTCTTTTTATTGTAGGACTGCACCATGAATTACGAAGCTAACAAACCATGCATTTATGCATAACATTAAATATAAGGCACTTTTTAACATCAGGTTGTTTCAGAAAGTCACTCTGCATGACTTTGAATGCAAAACCTGCAAATCTTATCTTTCTAGAGAACGCTGATATCCATAATCAGCATGAAACTGATGGTGAATATTAATATTTTTAGGCAACTTTGTAACGCTCCAATAAAGTAGAAAATAAAGTTTTAGGCCCATCAGGGGATAAAAATTAATTGAAGGACATTGTAGAATAAAAGAGTGAATGAATTACAAACTACATAAAAAACAAAGGATCATTTCATTACTTTCTTAAGGGATAAAAAGGTACAATTACCAAATTGTTTTGCCGACCCGCCCTTTTTTTGTCTTTTTTCCTCATACTATGTGTCTCTGCCACCGTTCTGATCCTCCTGTTCTTATTATCCAGCTCCATCAAGGTGTTGGCACTTTCTTCCATCCAGATTGAATGTGAAAGGTCACGCCAGTGATCAAGCCAGTAATTAGACAGACCTGGAAAGAGGAACTAGATCACTGCATGTCACCCACCTCAAATGAACAGCCAGCCATGTCTCTTTCCAATGAAGCCACAGATTAAGTCTGTGCCTCTTTTCATCTAAAAGGGAAACAAGAAGAGAACACAGTGAGGTGGCTCACCTCTCTTTATGGCCTTAATCCACAGATAGTGGCTTCTAAGCCTATTAGTGTCTGGAAACTTTAATACAGAAGCTAAGAGACCCCTGAGAGACAAGAGGTGAGAAGAGTTTTTTAATGTTTGTGCATTTTCATCCTTTAATAAAAGAATCTAATACAACAAACTGACTTTGGCTATTCCAATGTTAAGATGACTGTTCAACTGAAAAATTAAGCTTTAAGCTGTGTAAGTATTATAGTGTGAGGGCAACAGACTATACTCTCCTTCAACTCTGGTGTAGAGCTGATTATTAAATGTACAAACAGTAGCATGTCTTCTGTCTCTCTTCACATCTATAAGGGCAACAAGACCAAATTGAAAAAGCTTGCACTTCAACAGCCCTACATAAATGGTGGATTAAATGCAGTTTTAACTGAAGATGAATTACTGAGCATTGAAAATGTTCTCACAGTATTTTTCACTCACTGACTGCCTGTAAAATCAGTTGCAGTTTTTAGCTTATATTTCTGTTTGTAACTAACAAAGCTAATGTCCACAAAATAAAAGAAAAAGGATTAAAATAGCACGGTGGCACGGTGGTTAGCACTGTTGCCTCACAGCAAGAAGGTCCTGAATTCAATTCCACCATCAGGCCAGGGTCTTTCTGTGTGGAGTTTGCATGTTCTCCCCGGGTAGTTCGGCTTCCTCCCACAGTCCAAAAACCTCCAAGTTGTGGGGATAGGTTAATTGAAAACTCTAAATTGCCCATAGGTGTGAATGCGAGAGTGACTGTGAGTGCGACTGGTTGTCTGTCTATGTGTGTTAGCCCTGCGACAGACTGGCGACCTGTCCAGGATGTACCCTGCCTCTCGCCCCAAGACAGCTGGGATAGGCTCCAGCGCGCCCCGCAACCCTGAAAAGGATAAGCGGCTGAGAATGGATGGATGAATTAAAATAGCAATTATCTGCTGAAACCAACTATGGAAATCTGGCAAATGGACTGATTCATATATAGAGTATTTCTACTCTCCCGGAGTACTCAAAGCACTCTATGCAACATTCTCATTCACACCAGCACTTCTCTTTTAAGCGATTCCAAACATTCATACTCCAGTACAACATGGGGTTAGTATCTTGCACTTGGCATGCAAACTGGAGGAGCCAGGGATCGAACCAGTAATCTTCCAATCAGTAGCTGACCTGCTCTGGCTCCTGAGTTGCAACCACCCTTTTGCAGGTAAAGCCAGAATTTCTGTTTATTTTTTCCACAGATTGATTTTTCAGCACCAACCAAAAAGCAAACAAACAAAAAAACCCCAAATATATATATTTTAAAAAATTCCCCTCTCACCCCTAGGACTGTGCCCTTCTGGACAGGGATCTCAGATGTTGATCCTTGAATCTGCTGGAACCATTCACCTAGCTTAGGGGTAACTGGACCGAATGCTGTGATTACCACTGAAACCACTGTTATCTTCACCTTCCACATCTTCTCGAATTCTTCTCTCAGCCTTTGGTATGTCCCAAGATTCCCGGTTTACTTCTTCCACAGGATCTTTGCTTGGTCACTCTCAACCACCTTTTTAACCTCTGGACTTGGCATACTCTGCACAGATAATCCTGTATACTATCCTTGTTCATAATTAAATGTTAAAGAAAAATGAAAGAAAATATTTTTGTTGGTTAATGTAATATGTTCAGACCCAAGGTTGATTGGATACTGGAGGTAGTCGATGTCCTGCTATTTTAGTTGGGGACCCCTGGTATAGTCCTATCTTTCTACACCACAAGAATTATGGGGCTAAAACCTCACATCACTCCCATTTTCAGCATTTTGGTCAATTCTTTAAAAACAATTTGCTTTTTATGCTCAGGTAACCTGTAGGTCTGTGAATGCCCCATCATCCCATGCTGTGTTTCGAAATTGGGGCTCTATGAGCAAAGTATAGCTGGGCAGGGGGCTGAACACATGTACAAAATGCTGCTGCAATGCACCCCAAGTTTCCAAGCTTTGTTGTATAGTTTGCCATGTTGTATTTGAGGCTTATCTGCCATCCATAGAAACCACTGAAAGATCCAGGTTTGCTCAACCATTGATGTGCTTTGATTAAAGCTTCATCAACAGACCTAACGCTTCTAAAATGTCTGTGTGACAGGACCGTGCATAGGAAAGCACACTCAGGCTGGGGTGTGGGATTTTGAGTCAAACTTTTATTCCTTAATGACAACAAACTGCTGTTTCAGCGGCGTGCCCACTCAGGACGCAGGTTCTCCTATAGAGATCTGGTACACTCCCCTGACAGCTGTCACTGTGCACCTATACAGAAGAAACAGTTCATTAGTCCCGCTGACATCACACACCTGCTCCCACACACCCCCGTACCGCCCCTCAAGCTCACTGCATCACCTCTCCTCTGTAGCAGGCCAGAGACCACGCCCTCGCCACACACCCCAACTGTCCGACTGAGAGGCCACATCCGGCCGAACCTACTACTCCCCCCCCCCGCAAGCAAGAGAGGGAATCGGCCACGACCATCTGCGTCCCCGACCTATGGACCACTTTGAACTTAAAGGGCTGTAAAGCCAGATACCATCGGGTGATCCGGGTGTTGGCATCCTTCATGTGGTGGAGCCACTGCAGCGGGGCATGGTCTGAGGGTGAATGGGCGCCCCAGAAGGTAGTGGCGTAGGGAGTCAACCACCCACTGGATAGCCAGGCACTCCTTCTTTACTGTGCTGTAGCGGGCCTCACGGTCGTTGAGCTTCCGGCTAATGTAGAGGACTGAATGGTCGACTGCGTGTGAATAGCAGCGGCGCTCCACAGAGAGCCTGTTTCACCTGCACAAACGCTGCCTGGCACTGCTCCGTCCACTGGACCAGATCTGGGGCACCTTCTCAAGTGAGATCGGTTAATGGGCTGGTCAGGTCCGAGAACCTCGGCACGAATCGGCGGTAATAGCCGGCCAGCCCCAAAAACAGTCTCACCTCTTTTTTGGTCTTCTGGCACGGGCAGGATGTGATGGCCGCTGTCTTCTCCACCTGAGGACGCACCTGCCTGCTCCCCAAGTGGTACCCCAGATACTGTACCTCCCTCCTCCAACCGCACACTTCTTCGGGTTGGCCGTGAGCCTCGACTGCCTCAGGGACTCCAGCATCGCGGCCACTCGCTGCACATGCTCTGCCCAGGTATCACTGTAGATGATGACGTCATCCAGATAGGGGGCAGCATACGCAGCGTGCGGCCACAGCCCCCGGTCCATAAGGTGCTGGAAAGTGGCCGGGGCTCCGAACAAGCCGAACGGAGTGGAGAAGGCCATTTTTTCGCGGGACTCTGCAGACAAGGGAATCTGCCAGTAGCCCTTTGTTAAATCCAGTGTCATGTAAAAGCGAGCCGTTCCTAACCGATCCAGGAGTTTGTCGACTCGGGGCATTGGATAAGCAACAAACTGTGACACCTTGTTCACCTTGCGATAGTCAACACAGAACCGTATAGACCCATCTTTCTTCACAACCAGAACGATGGGGCTACACCACACACTGTGCGACTCTTCTATTACCCCCAACTTCAGCATGTCAGCCAATTCCCTCTGAACTATTTGTCGTTTGTGTTCAGGCAGCCTGTAGGGCCGTGAACGCACGCGTCCAGAGAGGGGGAGAAAGCGTCCGCAAAGTGTTGTTGCAACTTGTTAACATCCGTTCTCTGGGCCTGTGAAAGATGGTCAGCACAATGGAGGGAGGTGGGAATAGTGGATTTTGGCACCTCCGGTCCCAACTCATCTTTCTCCCTTACCAGGCTCACGAGAGAAGCAGACTCTGCCTCTCTCCATGCTTTCAGGAGATTGAGGTGATAGATCTACGTGGCTCCGCCCCTGTTTAACCGTACCACTTCATAGTCCACATCCCTGACTCGCTGTGTGACCACGAAGGGTCCTTGCCACTTGGCGAGTAGTTTGGAGGTGAAAGAAGGGAGCAATACAAGCACTTTATCTCCCGGTGAAAATTGTCTGAGTCTAGCCCCTCTGTCGTAAAGTCAATGCTGATGCTGCTGGGCCTGGAGCAAATTTGCCCGTGAAAGCTTCCCCAGAGTGTGTAGCTTTGCTCTCAGGTGCAGCACATACTGAATCTCATTTTTAGCAGGGCTCGGACCTTCCTCCCAGTTTTCTTTAATAAGGTTGCGCGCCCCCCGCGGCTGTTGGCCATACAGCAACTCAAGGGAGAAAATCCCATGGAGGCCTGGGGCACCTCCCACACTGCAAACAACAGAGGGTCCAAGAATTCCATTGGCTATGAAAGCCTAGTTTGCACTTTGAAGTTGCATCCGATCTGATCTGTGGGGCAAATACTCCACGAAAGTCATATCATGCAAAAAAGGTTCAATCACTTTTTCATACCCATGCTCCTTCAAGTGGCTGCTTTTATACCGTATTGTCAAGTAGATGGATAACAGGGAGGAGTGTTGGCCTTCAAATTAGTTGCTCAATATCCAGTACAGTGACAAAAAGCAAACTAAAATTGACAAAAAACACCGTAAACATTAAAAAAAAACACAAAATAAGAACAATACAGTATCTGCACAACTGTGAAATGTTGATTATTAAACATTAGATCTCTCTCTTCCAAAACTCTGTTAGTGAATTAATAATTGATCAACAAATTGATTTACTTTGGCTGATAGACACCTGGTTACAGCAGATTTATGTGTTAATTAATCTTCCACACTGGCTTATTAATCAACCAAAGACCAAGACAAGAAAGAAGTTTTCTTTCATTTGAAAACCTGCTGTTTAGCCTTGTCCACCCTAGCTGGAAAATTCAAGAACCAGTCTTTATTGTTATCATCTATCGTCCACCTGGGCCTTACACAGAGTTTCTGTCTGATTTCTCAGACTTTTTATCTGATTTAGTGCTCGGCTCAGATAAAATAATTATTGTGGGTGATTTTAACATCCATGTAGATGCAAAAAATGACAGCCTCAACACAGCATTTACTCTATTAGACTCAATTGGCTTCTATCAAAATGTAAAAGAACCCACCCACCACTTTAATCACACTCTAGATCTTGTTTTAACATATGGATTAGAAACTGAACATTTAACAGTTTTCCTGAAAACCCTCTCTTGTCTGATCATTTCCTGATAACGTTTAAATTTGCAATAATTGATTACACAGCAGTGGGGAGTAGACGTCATCACAGTAGATGTCTTTCTGAAAGTTATGTAACTAAGTTTAAGAATAGAATCCACCCACTGTTATCATCTTCAATGCCCTGTATCAACACAGAGCAGAGCAGCTACCTGAACGCTACTCCAACAGAGGTTGATTATCTTGTTAATAATTTTGAAGAAAATAAGAACAACCCTAGGTTTCTCTTCAGCACTGTAGCCAGTCTGACAACAAGTCAGAGCACTGTTGCATCAACCATTCCTTTAATGCTAATAGTAATGACTTCAAGAACTTCTTCACAAATCAAATTTTAACCATTAGAGAAAAAATTACCCATCATCATCTCACAGATGTAACATTATCTACAGCTACTTTCAGTACCATTGATATTATTTTAGTCTTTTTCTCCAATTGAGCTTTCTGAGTTAACTTCAGTAATTACTTCCGCCAAACCATCAACAACCTTAAAAGTCTTTTAG
>VURO01044491.1:19974-30005 GCA_015108175.1 Pelvicachromis taeniatus | reverse complement strand
GTGCATGTGTGTGTTGTAGGGCTGGGCAAAACGATTATTTTCCGAATCGATTAATCTAGTGATTAATTTTTCGATGCATCAATTAATCTAATGATATATGTTGCTGCTAAGCAGCTTAAATTAGTTTTGCATTTACGGAGGTTGGGTGTTTATCTCGGCTTGTGTGTCTACGTGGGGGGTGTCTGGATGAATTAAAGGGTAAAAACCAGCGTTAGTAAAAAAGTTGAAAACTTACGGTCGTTGTATGATCGGCCATTTCATCCTTAAAAAGCTGGCAAAGACTGAATCACTTCCTTCTTGGTTAAAATATCCCCATACTGTAGAACTGCGTGGTTTAAGTCGACATGTTATCGCTACTAGCTGCCGTCATGTGTTTTTTTGAAAGTGACGACGCATCAACGCAAATTTTTTACGTCGACGTATTTTACGCGTCGAGGTAATCGATTGCGTCGACGCGTTGTCCCAGCCCTAGTTTCGGGTTTCGCGCATACAATTATTTCAACTGTATTTTCATTTGCTGCACATGGGCTGTTACTGCTGCTGCGGAGACGGATTTTTACCCAGTTTTTTTTTTTTTTTCCACAATGAGATCAACAGGAAGTGAAATGGCTCCCATAGTTCTAAGGCTAGTTGTTAGCAATATATTAAGCATATAAATGTCAAACTATTCTGTTAAGTCTTAAGTAAAGGAAACTTCCTGTGGAAGCAGTAAGTCAATTTTTATTGGAAAAGGCATTTTTTATTTGGTCCCCAGACTTAATCCAAGCAAACACATACAATCAGTCAATGAGCCAAAAGCCTTGTGGGAGAGCTGTGTTAAATCCTTGCGAGGCGGATTGCAGAGTAACTATTCATACTTAAAACTGAAAACACAGCCTTGTTTAGAGAGACACGCTGCCTGAACGACAAAACTCTCGACTGTTTTGGCTGCATGTTCGCTCAGACTTGAGATATGGGGGGGGGAGCTATCTTGTATAGTCTATCTCCCTGTCCCATCACAAGGTACAAACATGCAAACGCACAAAGCCAGAGCGCCCCCCCCCACACACACACACACACACACAAAGAGTACACATACCATCCAGAAGCTGCGATTGTAGGCATCTTCAAGGCTGTTTTCTGATGGCAAGGTCGACATCCTGTTTTCTGAGAAAGTAAAGAATATCTGATTAGTTCGGACTGTGTTTTCTATCACGCTGCCTTTCACTATGAGCTTTATGTAGCTGCCATCACCACCTTTCATTTATTGGCTTTAGGTTGTTGCAGCTGCAGTATTTGGGTCAAAAGTTTGAAATAATCAAGAGACATGGTTAGCCAAAATGATCGTCAGGTACAAAATGTAGATTCTCGTTTTATCAAACATGCTCCTCAGACCTAACATCACCGACGCCTCTCATGTTATGACAGGCTACATGATGGACGACTGGATAAAATAGGGATTTTACTTGTTTTAGAAATTTAAGCTGCAACTATTTAGATTGAATTAGCAGTCCACTCTGTTATTTTACATGTTAATTTTACATATTCGCTGTTTTCAAGTGTTTATCTTTCACTTTTATGTATCTCCTCAACAATTTCCTTCGTTACTTTTGTTGCACTGTTTCTCTGTCTGCTACACTTAGCTATCCTTTTTTTCCTTGTTGTGTTTTTCCATGCTCTTAGAGATAATTTTAAATTAAATCAGACCTTTTATATAATAATGCATTTGACCAAATTACCACTTCCTATAAATCTCTTGTCACCACCATGATTCACCACTGGGCACAAGTGCTCCTGGTTGGAAATCAATTCTCTCCTGCTATTTTAGGCTCCATGACATGAAGGCATTTAATATCTCTTCAGATAAATAACTAGTGCAACACATGTCAGGACCCATGTGAGGCTATACAGCAGGTGTAACGCAGTGACTGAATCAAATATGGAGGCTTTGTATGCCCATTAAAACGTTGGAAGTTGACGTGTACAGTAAATAGGACCCAGCAGGGATACTGTAGACGCTCTGACGACACCAGCAGACATGGACTGTCCTCTCCCAGCATTCCCAGCTTCTGAAACATGAGCTATCCGAAAATAAACAGGGGCTAAGGGTCAGCACATCCTATCACACACTCATTTTCTTCCCATGCTGGTCACTCTCTGCTCATTTAATATTGACCCATAAACAGCACACGTTCTTTGAACATATGCTCTTAGCCGAGTGTTACTTTATGCTCATGTGGTTCTAAGTTTTCCTGTTAAATATTTAAGCACTCGGCAGTTTTGCATCAAATCCTCGATGCGCCCAAAAGCTGAAACTCCACCCTGACAGAGCCTTCGTGACTGGCCTGTTTCTCCAGCCTGCAGACATCTCCCCTCATGGCTCCGTTATGCTCACAATTAGATTCAATGATCTTCCCTCAACATCCTGCTGTTCACGGGGCATCACATGCTCCGCTAAGAGAATAATGTCCTGCCTCTTCCTGGCCTGAATCTGCCTCAGTTTGCTTCATCGCCAACCACTGAGGACTTGTAAATTACACAACCCAGATATCTGCAGGAGGTCATGAAAATAAAGAATAACCTCTCTTTTAACCCCTTTGACCCCGACTTCCTTTCCCTCTTGCTAGCTGGCTTTCTTCGGGGTATGACCAGTTTTCCAGATAAAACGTGGGGGTGGGAGAGCTCCCGTCATGATATTAATTAATGTGACTGCAAGATTTGCGACAAACTGTTTGCTTTTACTACGTTTTAGAGTTGCAACCAAACTATTTGTGTCAGTGTAATGGCAGATTTCTGCATAAATCCCATATAAGCTGGTAGGAAAGTGAAATCTTTAACCTCCATTCTGGGTTTGCTGTGATTGACTTGTATGCCTTTCTTAGGTGGTTTATCAGCCTTATGCTTAAGTTTAGGTTTACAACAAAAGTATGCTGTGCAACTTTGTATCTACTGGGCCTGTTTTGTTAGTGACACAAGCCTTCCAACAATGATTTCATAACTCCTTAAATCGATTTTGACATCCTCTAAAAATGTGGGACTGGCCTAAAGATTTGAAAAGCTGAGCTTGAAATCCTCAGAAATATTTATATAAAGATGAAATAAAGCGAGCCTAAGTTTGCTCACTCTGTGACGTCTGTGGTAATAGTGATGCATGCCCCATTACGCCTTACTTTTTGACTTTAAATGAGCCAGAAAACTATGCATAACGTTGCTTTTTCGCACAAAATATATACTACTACTTACCCTCTACAAGCACAGATCTATATCCACCATAAATCCTTTACATAATATATTCGCATGTCAGATATAAAATTAGTCCCCCCGATTCTAAAAGGTGCACTATTGATAATCAGTATCTCGCGTTAACTCAGACTTCAAGGATCTAAAAATCCAAACCAAGTGAAGCCAGAGCCCGTCCAAGTCCATCTGGAGCTTTGATCCAACCAAACTCTTTCACCCCTGTGTGCTGAACGCACTTTTTGCACACACACTCACTCCTCCCTCTGTCCCCATTTCATCTGCCACACATAACTCAACACACACACATTGCATAGAGGAAATATATAGCAACAACTGAACACAGAGCAGAAATAGGAGCGCCGTCACTCCATCTGATCTCACTGAAATGCATCCATTCAGCCACGGCAGGCTAATAGTTTCCTTACCTCTGAACGCTGGGGCCCCTCTCTCATTCACCCCCTGCTCTCTTCTTTTGTTTTCCTGGTTAAAACAGTTTTTTCTTCCTGTCTCCAGTCCGTGTGGAGTCTGAGGCTATTTCCCTCTCTGTCTTGTCTTCTTTACACTCTTCCTCACTCTCTCCAACTTTGATTTTTCCACCCGTGTTGGACAGTGTTGCTCCTGCTCTTCCCCTTTCTTTGGCCCACTGTTTGTGTCAGATGAGTTGGCTTTTTTTCCCCCCTCCCTCCTTCTCCTCTTGCCTCCCTCCCTCTCTCACTCTCTCTCTCCTCTCTCAGTAAAACAGCTGCAGGAAGCGTATTCCTCTTGTTCTTTGTCAGATATCTGCTTTGTTTATTTTCCCCCTTCATTTGGTCACTTCACCTCCAAATGCTGCTGCTAATGAAGTGTGGCAGAACGTCGGTTTGGGGTGTTTCTTTGTGTCTGTGTGTGTCCATCTCTAAGTGAGTCAGACAATAGCTGAGTCACCCAACCAAAGTTTATGTTTGGCGTGTGTGTGTTTGGGAGTTAATAACCCTGGTAACCACCTTTTTAGAGTTTTAAAAAGGAGTGCAAAGCAGCATGGCCAGATAAGGAAACTCCATCTCTCGCTTGACTTTAACCCCCCTTTTTTTGCTCCCCACTGTTTTCCCTTGGGATCGCTTGGTAGGCCTGCTTCCACAGCTGGAGGATACATCCGGTGTGTGAGTGTGCATATATGCATGTTTGTGTGTTAAAGGCTGAGCTGTTTGAGTGCAAAGCCCTCTAAAGAAGACTTGTCCGCACTCACGAATGCTGCTTTTAGTGACATAAAGCCTTGTGCAATGCTGAACTTCTTCTTGCTGGAACATGCCATGTAAATAACTAGACAGCTGTACATTGCAGTGCTTACACACAGCAGCAACCTGCTGTTAGGAAACAGTAAGCCTATGCTGGGAGTACTATAATCATAGCATAGGAAGCATAGGAGACAGATATCATGACAGCACTGTGAGATCCTGTTATTAACATGATAACAGACAGAAAATGTCAACACCTGATGTCAGGTCCCAAAATGCAAATGAACTGGTGACTCGGTAACACAGAAGTCAACATAGTCAGGCTATTTTTTCATCCCCTTTTTCTTCCATGCTTTAACACCTTTTTAAATTAAATCTAAAACTTTTTTTTTTTTTTTTTGTATTTGGGGTATATTTTAAAATGCTTTGTGCGGAAAAACAGCTCAGAATCCTTATACATCAAAATATCTGAAAAAGTGAGGTGCACAATGTGGAATAGTTACAAATATAAATATATTTCCAAAGTAGTTAACCCAACTCCATGCATGTGTTTGGACTGTGGGATGAAGCCAGAGAACCCACGTAGACACTGGGAGAGCATTTAGACTTCACACAGAAAGGTGCATTTGAACCCTTTCTGTCTATTGTAAATGACGCCTGATGACTGCAGAAAACATCAGCCAACCGCGTACCACATTTTGGGACCTATGAGTAAAACCGCCCTCTACTGGTTACTACGGGTAACTGTACATGCGATCATCCAGCCTTAACTTTAATGGTAATAAAGTGGTTGTATTATACACTGTGACCACCAGGGGGCAATTCCAGGCAAGATCAAATTACAAACACAAAATGCCATTTTCACTACCTCTACTCTTCGCAGATTCACTCATTACAGCTGCTTCCCTCTCATTCGCATACATAAATTCTAGATTAATAGAATAAAGAAAAAATAAAATTGTTTAGCAAATGGATGGATGGATGAATTGTTTGTTTATGTTATTAAATTCAATGGCCTATTTACCACATTGTAGGGTCAACATCTACTGTAGAATCGAAACTGTTTCTGAAGTCATGGTGCTATCATACTCTGGTACAGTAGGTGGCGACATACGCCTTTAAATAGCTTCCACAGCCCGCCCCTGAAGCCGAAGAAGACGAAGAGCACCACGGTAGCAGAAGCACAGAGCACAGAGCACAGAGCGAGGCACGCTGTGTGTTCTGATGGAAATGGTAAGATCATATTATCGATGTTGCTCAGGTTTAGGTTTGTTTTTTCTTGGTTTATGTGGCAGTTTCAGGTGAAGCGGTCCGACTGATGGCACATCTGTAGGTGGAAACAAGCGGCGTTTTGCTCGGTCATTAAACTTCTTCAGGACTCTTCTGACTATTTTGAGCAAAGACAGTTTTGAATATAATTGAAATAAATTAGGCTAGTTGCGATGTTGTTGGTTCACATGTTTACTGGTAGTAGAATAAACCTGTCCGTCGTTAACTTCGTGGGCCTGTCTCCACGTGGTCAGCCTTTAGCATGGTAGCTAACAGTGTGTTGCAGTGTGAGGAGGAATTGGAGTATAATCAGACAGTAAGACTTGAATTATTTTCGGTTTGTATTGCTTGGTAACTTAATAATGCTGCGTGATGGCGTTTATCTCAAGGTATGTGGCTTTGCTGCCCCTCTCTCCCCTGATGACTTGCACTGGGCTCTGAGTCTGGATGGAGATAGATGTGCATCTTTGGCCCTGACAAGCCAGAGTTTCTGAGGAGAAAAAAAAACAAGTGTTACAAGTGCTGAGCTTCTTTACACTGTACTGACTTCTTTTTTTTCTTTTATGTTTTCAGGACTGAAACCGCTTGTTCCAGTGGAGCCCTTAAGGTAAGGATTATTAGAAAAGCAAGCAAATGGTGAAGGCATGAAAGGGACCACAAAAACAGACATGAGCATTTCTTTATCCCTCCCAGTTGCATTAAAAATGAATCATTTATTAATAATTGTCCTTCACGTGAGCAGTGCCAAATCTTTTGCACATCTAGTTTATTAAGTCATGTATATCATGTTAGTAACCTGTGCTAGAGGAAATGAAAGCCCACTTAAAATAAATATTTTATTACAATCCTTTGGAGGAAAGCCAAACTCTGCAGGGGGAAAAAACTGATAAAACAGGATGTTTTACTGTGACTGATCAGCCATTAACCAATAAGAGTGCAGCGTCGCTCAATCGCTCCGTTGGATTCTTCTCACGTTCTTGGTGGCTGGTCTGCTTTATAAGCTATCTGTGATTTGTAGCCGTCCTTCTCCCCTGATGACTTGCACTGGGCTCTGAGTGTCGATGGAGACAGTCGTGCATCTTTGGCCCTGACAAGCCGGAGTTTCTGAGGAGAAAATCAAGTCGCTGTTGTAAAAAGTAATGGTTGTGACAAAAAAAAGGGTAACGTTTTATTTTTGTCTTTTCAGTTCTGAAAAGATGACAATGCTCCCGAGGGTGGACATTAATAAGGTTTGTGTCATATAACGCTGCTCTTTCATGTCTGAATGCTCATTTCTGGTGATGCTTTGCACTGGGCTCAGAAGTCAGTGGTGAAACAAGTGCAGCTCCACCCTTGACAAGGCGGAGTCTGAGGAGATGAGCGCCAAAAACATTAAAATTGTAAGTGTTCACTGCCTGAACTGTTTGCCTGACTGCTTTTTTTTTTTTGGTTACTTTTCAGGTACTGGTACTCCAGAAGAAATCTCCTCATAACAATTCTGTGTTTATATTCTTGCTGTTTGTTGTGATGTTTTAATTGTATTGGCTCTGATTCCTCAAATAAAACGATTCATCTTCTGTTTTTGTGTTTTGTCTCTCTTCTACAAATATCAGCTGAAGATGTAACTATTTGTTGGATAGCAAAAGTGTTGAACAACAGAGGTTCCATTGTTTGCCTTTGCGTGAGCATCACAGCTAACACACCTGCTTTTGCAGTGGTGTGTGTGTTTCCAGGATTTAAAACGGAGTGGTGTCTTTGAGTGGACACTGGTTTAAAAATCGAGCCGTTAAAATGCCCTGACACAGTGGGCGAGGTGGCTGCACTGAGACGCCACTGGGCTTTTATTGAAGCACATGATATAGACTGGTGGCTCTATTAGCATGCTGAGGGGGGGTACCACTGCTCACCTCCAGTATTTTATTAAGGCTGCTTTCATCTTCTGTCACATCTGATTTGGCTTTACATTTTTAACATCGGGTAACTTTCCCGACACAGCTGAGGAGTTTCTCTTCTCCCAGAACTGAATCAGGGATCTCTTGTTAGGCCAGTGTGTGTAAGCCACTGCACTAAATTCACTGTGTACGGTTTTCTAGTATTACCATTATTCATTTACAGTTTTATTGATCTAGTAAGGTCAGCACTATTGTTTCCCGGGGAGGGGGGGGGGATTATTAGTCAGTAGAAAAACTCCGGCCTTAAAGAACAGAACGGCGCCAAAGCTTTGGACATTCAGTCGGTACGGTAAGGACACACAGGCCAAGTAAACTTTCACTTGTACCTTACGATTGTCTGTTACCTCATCAAGGGTACAATGTGATTAGTTTGTTTGTTTGTTGCAAGGATTACGTTATGGCTATATTTGCAGATTAGAAGTGGATAACTTTTTTTTTTAATTTTACCAATATAAACAAGTGACTTGTCCTTACAATTAATATTGATGTAAAAATTTGAAAAATCAGAGGCATCAATTTGACCATGTCAAGAAAATCTCACATATTAATTTGGACTGATATCTGTCTAGAGATCCAAGTGTGTTTTTTTTGTTTTTTAAAGTGATTTTCAGGCCTTTCAATGTAAAATTCTTGCCGTTATTCACTTGTATTTACGTATTTTGTCTACACCCAGTATATATTCTACATTGTGGGATTATAAAGTAACACTTTCATCCCTGTGGTTGCTTAATGTGCTAAAAAATATTGTTATGCCATGTTTTTTGTTTTTAAAATAGTACAGTTATCACGCTGTTGCCAAATTGGCACAAACTCGTCCACAATTTGTTCAAACGATGATAAATTTGCGACCTAAAAAGTGAGTTGAGGAGATGAAAAGATGATGAAAAAAAATAAAAAATCCAAGAAACCACAAGCCATTAATTAGAACTTTGTTTCTGTATCTTTATTATAATTCTAACAATTTATCTCTTAAAACATTTGAAATTCATATATGTTTTATATGAATGTGTGTATATGCATATCACATATACATATATATTCTGTAAGTTACTTTTCATCAGTTCATATTCTCGTTTTTTTAAAAGATCTCTTAAAGGAAAAGAAATGCTTTCTATAGAGTCAGACCGATTCCCTCTGATATCCACGTCTCCAATGCGACTCCGAAACGCAAAGAAAGGCTTAAAAAAACAAAACAGCATCTCACCAGTCACTTAACAAGAGGATCATCGTATCAGCAACATGTTTTTTTTTTTAAGCTTATCCAGAGTTCTTAATTGGCCCCATGTACACTAGCAGACTTTGAAACGTGTAGAGTCACACTCGGCTTGTTCACCCCCCCCCCAAGTCCAAGCTGCTAATGGAAACAGGGCCGTTGCATATTATGCTGGTAATAAAACAATGAGCTGTGAGCATACTAGCACGTGTTAGCGACTGCAGAGGGTGCGCTGTACAAACGGGAAGATGCAATCGATGGGTGGATACGGAGCAGAGCTCCTAATCCCATCACAGTATCAACATCGGGGGAGTGCAGAGAACAGGTCGAACTGTATAGAAAGCAGAAAGGTTAAATAAATACAATTTACCTTTTCATGTTAAACATTGTTTGGAAGACAGAGATTCTTTAGAACTTTTCAGACTTTTTTTTTTTTTACATCTTAAACCATAGTTAGACCATTATTTTCATCGTCCTTATTGCTATTTCCCTTGCATCCCAAATGTAGTCTTTCCTTAGCCATCTGTAAAGAGCAAATACAAAAACCGTCCCCCTTAGTTACCTTTGCTAATTCACATATATAGTCTGTGTGGATGCATGCATGCATGCATGTGCACTTTTAAGCGAGGTGACTATGAAAACTCGTAAATCTTTTGGCAAAAATAGACTGACGATAGCAGAAAAGATGCACGTTTGATATGTGTTCATGGACTCAAAAGCAGCAGGAGAGGTGAAGCGTTGTTCAAGGTAGAGAGGTCATGACAGAGCCCTTATATTTAATCTCAGCAATAGTAAGACAAGCAGGACTTGGGGATGTGATGAGATGTAAATGTGCCACAAACGCTGATGTCTGGGGGACACACACACACCGGGTCAAAAGAGAAGAGTTAAACCTGGGTCTCAAATCAATACATATAGTACATATAGATCAGAATATTATAGAGAATTTAAAAAATAATATTTTGTAGTTAGTATTTCGATAAAATTCTAAATAATTTTCACGTCTCAGAGCAACAGGTACTACTTTTTTTTTTTTTACAGCATCTAAAGTGGTGAATAACTTTTAAAAGCGTGAGAAAAATATATTTTGAGGCCTTAAAGGTTAAAAGGTGGTTAAAGCTTCACAGTCTCACGACATAAGAAACAATAAGGAGAAAGGAGGGGGGGGGGGGGGGCGAAAATTTT
>VURO01044484.1:0-21496 GCA_015108175.1 Pelvicachromis taeniatus | reverse complement strand
GCGTTTACACTGAAGTCTGCCTTTGGTGGCTTTTTGGCAGCAACTGTGACATTCAGCGCTCGCCTCATTGTTCTGACACACACAACACAACTATCCACTACACTACACACTAACTACACACTCCAAACATAAATTTTTCACATCTCAAAACTCTCTCTCGCTCTTTCGCTGTCTCACCGCCGTCACATCTAAAACTCTTCCTAAACAACCAAATGCCATGCTATCATGTTTTAATTGGTCGACATGGTACATTTTTCCACCACTACAAAAAGGGCTGATTTTTGTTTTTGGTTGCAAGCAGAGAGTGCCTGCTAGCGCTGTTTTTAGACAGTAACCGTGACGACAGTATTCAGATTTTACGTGGAATATCAACACAATTTAAAAACTGGTATATAGCATCTTGTTGTTATGTCGTCTTAAAATGGTCATGTGATTGGTTTACCACGACTACTCTATTCATCCTCAGCCAATCAGCAGCACTTGTGCGATTGTTTCGCCCCCCACAGCTCCCGGAAAACTGAAGACAGCTTCATCTGTGTGTGTACTGAGAAAACCGCGTCTGCACCACATTTTATTTTTAGTAACGGTAACAGTGCTGCAACAATAGAAAGAATAATTAGTTAGATTACTAATTACTGAAAAAAGTAACGCCGTTACTTGTAACGCCGTTATTCCCATCACTGAGTATATCACGCATTGAAATGTATCCAATTGTTAATACAATTAACCTCCCAGCAGCCATATTGCTGGTCAGATAAAAGGCTCCAACAGCACAAACACGGTGCAGAGGTCCAGTTCAGGGACTGCAATTAGCTGAGGTGAAGCCAGCGACAGCTAGCAGCTACAGCTGCCTGTCAGTCAAAGAGGCCACGGCCCTAATATTGCAACAATTAACAGGACTCTCCCAGCTGCAGTAAGTGCAGCAGAGCTAAAACATGAAGTTAGTGATGGTTTAATTTCCCTTTAAAATAATTTGGTCTGACCTGCTGGTTTAATCCTGACTTTCTCGTGTGAGTTCTTGTGACTCTGTCCTGCTGAACTTCATGTTTTGTGTCAGAAAAGATGATCAAACTACCAAAATGAGAGCTGCAAAGCAAAATGAATCAACCTGCACATCTTGTGAGAAGAAAAGCAGAAGAGGCAAGAGGGCAGTGATGGAGGAGAGGAGCAGCTCGGCTCTCTGCAGAGATCAGAGGTCGCAGCATAGGCGAGCAGTGTGCTGGATTTAATGTGAGCTTTCTTCCCTTTTTGTCTCTGCTTGTTTTGTTTTGTTCCACCGGCGCACTCACTCGGAGACCTCGTGTGACAAAGCAAGGTCATCGGCGGGATTACTGCCGTCGGACGCTGCTCTTATTGGACCGTTTGGAGCTGCAGCAGCAGCAGAAGAAGAAAACGTGTTAGCTGGAGGGTAATCTTCAAAATAAAGTTTAAGCCATCAGTTATTCTGCGTGTTTTGTAATGACACTGTTCTTGTAAAGTGGGTCTGACAGTCTGAACTCATGAATCCTTCTTTGTTTTGTATGTAGGTTTGCAGACTGACACACAAGCGTGAACAAAGACTGAATCTCTGCTGCTGAATCGTTAATCCCAAACAAGGCCTGAGTCTCCTCATTCACTGTCAGCAGAGCAACAATACAACAGCCCCCTCCACCCCCACAACATCTAAACACACAAACACACACTTCTAAAAACACTGTAAATCATCAACTACAGCATGCGCCCACTTTATTACGTGTTGAGTTTTCACAATGTTGCTTGCCTAATGGGATTTTTACCATTAATCTGAACATGTAATCTCATTACACTGGCTGTAAGGCTCACATTTTCAATGATTCCTTGACTTGACTAATTTTCAGTATGCCTTATAAGTGCAATATAGACTTTCTGCTGCAGGAAGCATGCTATATTTGCAACCTGTTGCCATTCATTTTATGAAAACAACCAAATGAAGCCCAGCTGTGAAATTACAGCAGCTCAAAATGCCTCATTCTGTCAAGGGAATTTCAGTGCAGTCAGTGCTAAGTCATATTTAGTCAGTAAATTTTTTTCTGTTTAATCCAGCAACATATTGAAGCGATTTCCCCGTCTCCACCATTAGAGCATCAGACCGTGACAGACCTGAATGTGACGAGAGTCACAAACTGCAGCGTGCTTGGATTGTGAAATAAATAAGAGACAAAGTGCAGGACGGACGGTTTCCTAAAAGAAGAGCCAGACATAAATCTAATAAGCAAAGATTCAAAGACATGAGAAAGCCAGAAACACTACAGTATTCCCTCGATTATCACAGGGGTTATGTTCTGTGATAGGTAAAAGGTGGTGCAGCGCTTTAAATACGCGAATAACCTTGATCAGCAACGAGGTGTTTTGCAGTAAGACAGTAGATATATTGTTATTCATTTTTTGAGGCTAGAAAATGCTTATTGTTCCAAAAAATTTATTAAAATCTAAAAAAAAATGAAAATACCTAAGGCTGCAGAAACACGCGATATAATGAAATTCCCGCGATACAAATATAGCGATGTGGCGCAGGAATACTGTAGTGCACTGAAACAGGACTAGTGCATGCAGAGAAAGGAGACAATGTAACAAAAAAGCAAGTGACAGGACTATTTATACACAGGAGGGTAACAAGAAACAGGTGAACGTAATCAAGACAATAGTGCAGCAAGACAGAAGAGACAAATAACTATCAAAATAAAATCCTAAAAATGCTGACACAGAAAATGTAAACCATAAGTAACATAAAAACATGACCATTCATCACCTCTTACTCCAATGTTTTCTCTGAATCAGGAAGGCGAGTTAAACTCCAGTTTCTCCTCATCGCTGATTCACGTAAACTGCGACTTTAGTTTGTGTTCGTGCTGCTGCCACTCATGCACATACCCAACATCTTTACCACAATACCCTCCGGGGAAGCTCTGCTTTACCCTCAAACTCTGTTGTGAGTAACTGTCACATACAGAGTAGCCCAAAGCTGTCAGTTGTTGATCAGACACAAGTGAAATGTGAAAACGATGCATGATAATCTGATGTTCATACTTTTCTGAAAAGGTGGAAATTGATCAAACTCACACAGATGTGTGCAGATATCCAGAACTTTCCTGAGTGTGATCTGGATCGAGACACCAAGCGCCCCCCCTTCTCTCCTCTAATCTGGTGGTTTGAGCACCTCGTCTGACACATCTTTTCCCAGCAGGTCAGTCACCTCCAAGCATGGGGACACAAAATACAAACCCTGCAGTCAAAAGGGTGTCGAAAAGGTACAGAAAGAAAGGAGAGAATCCCTCCTCGGTCCAGAGATAAGAGCCCTTTATTGTGTCTGTGTCGCCTCACAGGAAGCTTTTGTGAACGGACTCAGAGGTGATATTAACTCTCCGAGCTGGGATCGCTTCTTTTTCCAGACACTCCACCGTTAATCCAGAATCACAGAGAAAGATCTGGAATTAGAGCAAAACCTGATCCGGCGGTTCAGTTCTGAGTTCAGCACACGTGAGCCCCGATCGCCTTTAATGTCTGTTATAAGTTACATGTGTGAGTTTGACAGTGCAGCAGGTAAAGAAAAATCATCTGCCAACACAGGTTAAAAGGCTTAAATCTCATTGATAAATATCTCGACCCAGCACTGGATGCGCTCAGTTATTAGCTTACCTTTGTGTTGATTGATAATCTGTCCACTAAAATATAGATAATTTCTTCAGATTAAACTACAGAATGTATATATTCTGTTGTCGATTTCTCGGTGCTTAAATAACTTGATAGATTTCTCAATAAATTTCTTAATGCCAGACTTGTTGATCAATAAAAAATAAAATGTTTCATGTGACATTTTTTTTTAAAGAATCTATAAATTTCTCGATAGATGCAATCACTTGCTTTCTTAAAAGTCTTGATAGACTCGTTGATCAATACACGTTCATAGATTTCTTGATAGATGATTTTACAGCAGGTTTTTTAACCAGCTTGATTTCACAGTAATCATAAATCTTTAGACATCCTGATCTCGATTTCTTCATCACCTTCTTGGTAGATTTCTCGATAGATGGACTTTCTGATGGACTACTCGATCAAGAAGTTTCTTGGTGCATTTTATCTTTATTTAATACTGGATCAGTCTACCAATACATAAATAGATGCTTTTATACACTAAATCTCAGAAGGTCAGTTTTTCATACAGATCCCTGAGTTTCAGATTTTTTAATCTTTAAACCTCATTTTTTAAATGTGTGTCTACCTGTATATATGAACTAAACTCTAAATGACCAGTTTGACACGTTAAAGCCCAGGAGAGAAAAACCGATAAACCGAGCAGGTGTTTTACCACCAATGAGGTCTCTGCAGAAATGTGCGGTGGGTTAAAGAGATGAGGGGACTTTCTGGAAGCTAAATCAGCTTCGGTGTGCTCAGCAGCAGCTTTAATGAATCCTTCTGGGATCCTTTCACACTTGTAAAGGAGCCGGTGGGAGCGAGGAGGTTTTAACAAGCTCTGTTTGTTCATGAAGGAGGCGCCGGCGTGATGATCTGCTCTCAGCTCGGAGATAATACCGAGGGCAAACGGCACACAGAAAGGACCGGGCTGATTGGGAGTGAAGAGCTGTTAATGAGATGGAGGCTGCTGGTGGAGAGTCGGCGTATTGTGCTGAAGGGTGGTCTGAGGACAGGGACCCCGGTTCAAGAGGCCAAGACTGTCTCACTGAGAAACCTTTTTATTTTATGACCAGGAAAGATTGAACAGGTCTACGGCAGAGACAAAGAGTCGCATCGTGTCCAAGCAAAACTCTGAGCGTTTTCGAAGTCACTGACGAGCTTCAGGTGCTCGGACGACCGACGCAGTCACAGAAAGGAATACATTTATCAATAAAACAAATAACATTCAGAGCAGAAATGATTTTGATTTACGTATATTTGATCTTCTTTGAGGATTTTTGAACTCACAGAAATCTGGTGTGTAGCAGGAGAGAACGTGAAATAAAGACACATAAACCTCAAATCCAACAGAAAGCACAGACACTGCTCATGAACTTTGAGCACTTGCACTGATCCTTCTTTTAAGGACAGTGAATACATTATAATTACATTCTAAATATGTTGTTATATAACAGAGGAGTGGCCTCTTCGACTGACAGCTGGGTGGTCACACAGGCGGCTGTAGATGCTTGGCTTCACCTCAGCTAACTGCAGTCCCTTAACTGGGTTACCTGCAGTCCTGGGTTACCTGGGACTGCCGGTTAGGGTTAGGTTTAGAGTTGTACAAACTTCCAGGATTTTACTCGGAGGTTACTTAGCATGGTGTAAAATGCTAACGCTAAGGCTAAACATTTAGAAACAAAAATGGATGGCGTTATGGTGGCTACATACGATATTCACATTGTTACTATTGGGGATATTTTCCCAGTTTTCCTTTCTCACATGTGACACACAGCAGAGAAGGTTTGCAGCTGTCACAGTTTTGGGTTCTCAGGTAGTTGCTGTAGTGGGTGACGTTCTAGGATTTTATTTGAACGTTGCTAAAGCTGAGTAGCAAATATCTGTGTGTGTGTGTGTGTGACGCTCCTATACAGTCTGTGGGTGCAGCACTCCACCCTTACATCACTTCTGACTCCAAAAATCCAACATGGTGGTGTCACAAGCTCCATAGTGAGGGCTTCTGAAGGTCAAGTGTCCATTTTTGATATACAGTCTTTGGGAACAGTGCACATACTTATTCTGGTTCCCTATTCTACAGACGCTCGTTTCCAACACTGTTTCCACAAATTTTGCAGTTATAGATAGCAAAAACTTGCATTTTCTTCAGAGGTAGAAACACGTTTCTCATACTATTCTCATATTTAAGAGCAGAGCAGAGCGCTCGTCCATCTTCAGTGAAGCTGCTGTAAACTGTGCTGAAGCTGTGAACGCAGCCGAGTGTGGACGTGAAGAAGAAGCAGATTCAGTTTCAGTTTTGGCTGCAGTCTGACGCCTCGGGATGTTTCAGGGTTCACTGGACACACACACACACACACACACACAGAGCTCAGTATCTCCATACCTATGAGGTCTTTCCATTGACTGCACTCAGTCCTGAGCCCCCCCACACATGTGTGTGTGTCTTTGAATTAATGTGCGCGTGAGCGAAGTGTGTTTGTGCAGATGCTTTTTCATTCAGACTGGCAGTGAGAATGAACTTAATCCTCTAAGCTCTTGTCGGGGCTTGTCCTCGCTCTCCTCAATAAAGCAAGTAGAGAAAAAAAAAAACTAAAGCGATAAAACTTTAAAAACAACATCCCCGCAACATTTCCAAGTCTGACTTACAGGCTGTTTGCCGAAGGCATGGAAGAAGAATCGCTAAAAGGAAATGTTGCACCTTTAATAGAACTGAAGTTAAAGTTATGGACATCCACAAAGTCCTGTCTGGAACAAATCCAGGAGGTTATTTTGAAGTCTCGGTTTAAGTGCAAGCAAGTTAAATGCAAAGTGCTTCATACATTTAGTAATGACACTCTACCACCTTCTTGTAAAGGTTGTAACCTGTTACTGCTGGTTAGGTTAGAAAGAGATCAGCTTTTGCTTTAATGCAAATGTAATCTGATCTCTTTGGACTCTTTCTGGATAAAAACAAACCGGCAGGATAGGATGGCTGTTGTCTACACCGGTTCACTCCTTCAACAGTACTGCAACTTCAAATCTAGGAGAAACAGTGCAGATCTGAACTGTTTTGGTCCTCTGAAACAAAGGCATCATCACTTTTAGGTTCTTAGGAGGTACATTTAACTAGGATCTACCTGCAGGCATAGAAATGTGTAGCACATGTGTGCCAGGCTCTGATTAGAAGGGAAAACTAATGACACACGCTGTCAGTGAAAATTTCACACAGTCATTCATTAAATATGTTCTTCCTCACGTTTGGAGACACAAAGCTTTGCGTTTTTAGCTACATTTAAAAACCAGGATCATCTTCTAGACCTAAAATGTCACTCCTGAAAATACCATACATATATCTCGAGGCTAAAAAATGCTGGAAAAAAAATATTTGAATTAAAAAGCCCCAAATTAAAGTTGTTACTATTGTAAGTATTGATTCAAAGTGTGGAGGAAACATTTGTCGTATGGTTTCATTAAGTTTACTGCTCAGCTGACTCTGAGGGGGTCTGGTTTCTGATGGACCACCATCGGTTTCCCGACATGTTTTAGTCCCGTAAAAGCTGAAATTCGGTCTGTGTGTGTTTGCCGTTGGAAATGGAAAGCCTGTAAGGATGTATTCCAGCCTCCTGACTTTGCTGGCACTCGGTCTTCATACTTGACTCCAGATCTGCTCTTGGACTTGTGTTGAACTCGACTGAGGTGGTCTGATCAGACACAGCGCTGCCCTTCGCTGCAGCTGGCCACACATCACAGACAAAGTCAGGAGTGTTTTTACCTCGTCCAGCTGCCTCACAGTGTGAGTGTGTGTGTGTGTGTGTCACCTCGGGGCATTTTGTCACTTAAGAGTGGGACATTTGGCCGATCGGTTTTCCTCCCCCTGAAGTGCACGCTTCAAAGGCCGGATGAGCAGATTAGAGGTCAGGATGGGCTCAGGACTAACTGATTTAGGAAGGTTTAGGCTTCAGTCTGAAATCCATCCTCTTTGTTGGGCCTCATCGGCCCGCCGGCTCTGTTCCTGTTGGCAGCTTCTTCTCGCCTCTTTAATTCGTTTTTCTCTGCTTCAGTAAGCTACAGAGGCCTACACAGGACAATAATTGATCCTCACGTTCTGGTGAGATCACTAAATACATGCAGCACAGCCAAGAGGACACAGGTAACCGATACACTGGACTGTTCCTGCCACTTTAGGGAGGAAGTTGATTTCTTCACTTTTACTTCTCGTTGGTTTTTTTGTTTTTATGTTGAAGATTTTAGATGTTTGACTTTTAATTCTGTTACTCCTGTTTTAATTTCAAGGACTGAGGTTGTTATTTTTGCACCTGTGGATAGGATCGTCTGTTGTACTCTGCTGCCACCTGCTGTTCGCTCAGAGCATCGCACCCTGTAACGCCGCTGTTATAGGGAGACGTCATGAGATTCAAGAAGTTTATTGTCATATAAACACAAGTGGTTACGCAGAGCAATGAAATTCTTACTTTGCGAGTTCCCTTCACACAACTACATAAACAACTAACTAAAATAAAGAATAAACTTACCTCTGAGCATAGAAAGTAATAAATAAAGTAAAACAAGTGCTTATGTGGCACTTGTAGCTTATGTGTGAGTGTAATCACAATTTAAAGTGCAAGTAGTTATGCAACACAGTCACAGTGGTAATATAGTCAGAATATGCAATATTAAAATTGTTTGTATTGAATGAAGTTGTATTATATTGTATATAAATGTACAAAATTGTAAATTTACAATTTTACAGTTCAACAATCAGTCATGATTTCACATCATATAAATAACCTTTAATATAAAGAAGTTTTCACTTTAGTAGGAACGCAAAATGGTTTGGTTTTCCAGAATGAGTTTTAGTTTTTATTTGTTTCTTTATTTGTTTTATTTCTTTGTCAATCGTTTAAGTGTTTTGTAAAAAATTGAGTCAGAGTAACATCCCATTCTTAGAAATCATTTTATTTTCTTTTTTCCTCTTTTATTTAAATTAATTGAAGGTTTTCACACTGTTTTAAATGACTTTTCATGCTTCACTCTGCTGGAGTTGTTAGAAATCAGGTAATTCCATCATAACTGCAAAAGCACAGGAGTTAGCTCTATTAAAAAACTACAGCCAAGCTTATTTGAAGCAGCTCCAGGTGATCCCTTCAAGTACTTTGAAAAAGTTCTTGCATACCTAAAGTTGTTTAATAAATACAATCAGTCCAAAATATCTCTGGTGTTTCTCTATTTCAAAATAACAATAAGATTTTCATGTATATGACTCAGAGCTAAAAGATAATCCTGGTGTAAAAACGAGATCCTTCATATGCTCTGACTTGTATCTCACACGGTGATACGAGGATAGAAAATTTACCCAAAAATGCACTTTCTGAAGTTTTCTTCAGTAAATGATCAGAAAACAGATCAAACATCCGGAGTACTGAAAAAAGACAGATGTTGTCCTGGAATGGATGAAATTTTTTTCTGCTGTTTTTAATAAAGAATAAATGTGTTTTCAGGTAAAATGACGATTAAGGTTAATTTGTGTATGCCTTCACTAAATTTCTAATGTTATTGAGAAAAAAAACTTCTATTGTGAGGAGGCTGGGTGACATTTAACAACAGCCCAGAAAACTGGAGTTTGTTACGCTTGATGTTTTACATGTGGGTGTGTTAATGTGGCGCCATTCAGACTGAGATCAGAAACATCCAGAGACAGAGACGAGACACGAAAGGGAAGCTAACCTAATCAAACACGAACCAAAAAACAAGAACCAGAAATATGAATAACCAAATTATCTTCTCCTTCCCGTAGTTTCACCTGTCGCTCTTTTTTCCCTACTCTCTTTCTGTTGTAATGTCTCCTGTCAGTAAAGCTTATCTACTCCAGTTAAAATATACAGTGTTCACACGTAGGAGTAAAGATGAAAAATTCATCCATCATCATCAAAACCAAATACAAACAAATCATCCAACAGCTTCCATGCAGAGCAGAAGAGCTGTTTATGCTTAAGGCTAATATCTAAGAAAAGACATTTACAATAAAGAACAAAAGGAGAAAATAAATTCATGCAGCCTTTGATGCAAATGAGATCACTTCTCACTTTGTCACAATTATTTAAAAATAAAGTTTTACCAGGCCTTTATGCAGACAAACTAAACACACCCCCTGATTCAGTAGCTTGTAGGACCTCCTTTAAAAGCAGATTGACATGTCTCCGTTACTCGATCCTGATTCCAGACTGTTTTATTTTATTTTATTGTTTACATTTTTGTTTCCTTTGTTTTCTCTTATTACATAAAATTATGTCTGGCTCCTCATCCCAGAAAGAAGAGCATGCTAATACTGGGAAAATAGGATCTGGATTAGACTTGACTGCTTTGTGGACGCGATCCCTCACACTGTCGTTTTTCCTGCTGCCAGCAGATGGAGACAAACTTTAACTTCATGTTGTTCTCTGTCCTTGGTCAGGTTTAGTTTCTGCAGTGCAGGGGTGTCCAACTCCAGGCTTCAGGGGCCAGTGTGCTGCAGGTTTTAGATCGTACTCTGGGTCAGCACACCTGAATCAAATGATTAGTTCATTGCCAGGCCTCTGGAGAACTTAAAGACATGTTGAAGAGGTAATTTAGCCATTAAATCAGCTGTGTTGAATCAAGGACACATCTAAAACCTACAGGACACCGAAGCCTGGATTTGGACACCCCATGCTCTAGTGGAAATAATAAGTGTGAATATTATATTCTGTGACTGAAGACATGTATTCACATATGATTCATTAAGTAAAACAAATTAAACAACTGAAGGCCCAGTTGCTTCTCTCATGTCCTCTGTAAATCTTTTTTAAAGATACACTGCACACCATGCTGAGATATTCCATGTTTTCAGCTAATAGTTTTTTGGCACTCACCTTGTTGTTTAAAAAATAGGATTTTATGCTGTCAAACTGTCTTATCTTTGATATTTTTCATAAATGTAACCAAAAGAATGGAACAAATGATATGTTTTACATAACAGGCTGCCTAAAGACACAGTTTAAAGTTAGTTCTTTGCTAAGTTGTGCGTAAACGCAACACTGATTCATCTCGTTATCTGCTTTTTTTTAATGCTTGAATGACTCATAGACGAGCGTTCAAGTGGCTTATAAACAAACCAGAAACATTGCTCTAAAATGGTTTGGTACAGTAAGTGGACTGAAAGTGAATGAAAAAGCAGCCAATGTCCAAAGAAAAGCAATGACAGGTCTTCAGAAAGTATGAAGAAATACTGCTCAAGAAGGTCTGACAGCTTGGAAGCAAAAAATAAAGAAATGAGGGTGGCTTAAAATGTTATGTAATATTTCCACTGCAAGTTTTTCTAACATTAAATAACATGTAAATTCTCTTGATGTTACAAAAAAAGTACACATTATTTTGAAGATTAAAGGAACTTTTCAAAAGTTTGTCTTATTTTGAAAATTCTAAGCGGAAGTTACGTCTATCGCTCAGTCTTGCAGGGCTGTGGCGCTGAAAGGAGCGCTCCCAGCCTCACGGGTGGATGGCAAGGAGCAGGAAGAAAGTCACAAAGTCACAATAAAAGGACAGAAAAGAAGAAGGAGGAGGAGAGGAACGAGGAGAGGGAGAAGTCCAGAAGGAGAAGAAGTGAGGAGCTGCTGGAGTGACTCAGCCTGATTTCTTTAACAGCTGTAGCGGCTGTCAGTCAAACAGGAACAGACCCGCCAGGTGGGCTAAGGCCCCGCCCCTTCAGGTAAACCCTCTACTGTTTCTGCTGTTCCAGAAGTACTTAAATATCAATGTAATAATAAGTAATCAAAGTAACAGTAGAGTACTGCTGAGTGGAAAAAGTACTTTAATGTGACGTAAACACATGTGGAGACTTTGTACTGAGAGGAAGGAAGATTTGAAAGTATTATTCAGTTTACACACTGTGTGTGTGTGTGTGTGTGTGTGTGTGTGTGTGTGTGTGTGTGTGTGTGTGTGTGTGTGTGAATGGGATCAGTGAGCATAAGCAGCTTTCCTAAAAGCATGAAGTATTTGCTCACGTCCTGTCAGGCTGCCGGTGTTGCCTGCATTGTGTGACCGGATCAGCTGCGTTCCTGCCGGCTGCTCGTGTTTCCATCACTTCATGCTCAAAAAGCAAAGTCGGTGCTGCTCTTCATCAGTCAGAGATCCTCCTCCAAAACATACAAGACAAATACATCTGATTTCAGTTACGATGAGCTGCCTGTACTGACAGCTCAAATCAAAATAAAGTCTTTCTAGAAAACATATGAAGCAAATGTGGCCTCACAACCAGTAAACAGGTAGAATTATGTTAATACACCGACCAGCAGAGGGCGCTCTGTAGGTAGGCTACGTTCTTAGTTCTGCATTAAATTAGCGCTTAGCAAGCAGCCGCTGATGCTAGCACTTTTTCCTGGTGAACCTGCGTTGCTCTGCAGTTACAGCACAGGCCCCAAGACCGCTCACTGTCCCCATGGTTACCACAGGTTGCCAGGGAAAAATCACCAGTTGGCTGTTTATGCTTGACATTGTTTGACAGTCGCTGTTGTAATGCAGTGTATCGCCGTATGGTGGCGCCTCCTGTCTCATGACTGGGAGGTCACCACGCTTTTATGTTCTTCTTCATACCACATCTGTAATGGAGTCTCCTGTGTGTACGCGGACCTCGTGTGCTCCTAAGTGATGCGTGGTAGAGCTAGCACGTTTACGTTTGACATTTGAAATAAATGGGTATTTGTGGAAAGTTAAAAGCTGTTGCTCATTCGCTATCCACCTGCACACCTCCGCAGCTGGCTTCATCCCTGCCACATGTTGCAAACGGGGTGCTGCACCAGAAAAAGTCCTTGCAATTGCTCTGGTTTCTAGGAGGTTGCCATGGTCACCTATATTTTGCGTGTAAGATGGCTACTTATCTGCAAACACTCACTAAGCAGTAGTGTACATTTGAAAAGGTGCAATCCAAACAGGAAACGGAGAACTTTCAAAGTAAAGGTTGGGCCTCATTGCTGAGACACATTTCACAAAGCATGACTTTTACTTTGAAGGCACACAGTCTTTGTTTTCACTAACTTAGCTAGCAGCTGTTGAATGTTTGCAAACAAGATGGCGTCTTCCACCCAAATTACAGGCAACTGCAGCACTCTGCCAGCAACCCAAACAATCACGAGGCGATTTTCTGTGCAGCACTGTGTACCTCATTGCCCCCCAGCTTCACCTAGCAACAGCAACCACTTGTAAATCAATAAGGAATACACACTTTTCCCTAGCAGCCTGTGGTTACCATGACGTCACTGTTCATGCTGACGAATAAACATCAGACACATGAGTTTCACGCAGAGAGGTGACGCTGTGTGTTGTTCCTGTTAGATGAAATGACTTGCAGTCACTCATAAATATCTCACAGTTGTAAGTCACTCCCAAAGGACAGAGCAACATGAGTAAAATAAGCCTAATGGGCTCAAACTGTCATGAACCTCTGACATGCTCGGAGGTGTGGCTTTGGGTTGGACCGTCGGGGGCAGTGCAGGGAGATGTGAGAGCGCCTAAACTTTTCCAAGTCAAACAAACATTTAGATAACAAGACATATTGGCTAAAGCTGCTGCCTCCAACATGAATAATTTCATGCTGGCTCAGATGACAATCAGTGTGCTGTGGGACCGACATGGCGACCTTTAAAAGTGGTCACACCTGCAGCGGAGCAGCAGCAATTGAAGCGAGTCACGTCGCTTGTTTTCTCCAGCACTGAAAAAGAGAGAAAATACAGGTGTGAGACGCCACTGCTGAAAGGAATTCGCCCTAGGTGAAGCATTTCGCATGAATGTCGTCTTTAGCATTGCTTAATCCTATTTTTCCCCCTGTTGAACACCTGATTTGATCTGAAGACATTTTCTTTTCTCACCCTTTAGTGGCATGTCGATGTAACCTAACAGCTTTCTTACTCTTTCTGCCTAATCTTTGATTAGCCTGGCAGTTTCATGTGGAACTCAATCCAAAATCTGACCAGTGCAAAACAGCATTAATGGGAAAGCTCCCTCCAGAAGCTGTTTTTTTTTTTAAACACACACTTTTAAAGCACTTTTGCTTTAAATCAGTGGTTTTTAAGGGTTTCCATTCTATCTCACACTATAGTGTTACCCATTGTCCCATGATCACAATCAGCACAATTAGATCAGTTTTCATACAATGACCCACAAAAATCCAGAGCAGGTGTCCAAAAACAGCTGACACTAAGTGTGATGACACAACACAGCGTAATAGTTTTTTAAAAAAAACGTTCCTCAGTCTGTCACAGTCATTCTCAGAAAGTCACAATACAAAACAAAAACATTATTCAGAATTTTAAAAACGTGTGAAGTAACTTAAATGAGTGGTTAAGTCCACAAAAGTGAAAGTGGGGAGAACCAGGATTGTGGGAGGTGCAAGAAAGAAAAACAAGGAACTAACTCAGAGCAAGTACTAGCAACAGCTTTATAGACTGGAAAACCCAGTCAGCCCTGCCCTCCAGGTAGCTGAAACTTCCTGCAGAGGAAAGTGAAGAGACTAAACGATAGGATTGGTCAGACTAAACCAAAGGAAAGGAAAACTCTCTGAACTCTTCTCTGCATGGATTCAAGTCTCTGGAGTGTGAATCAGCGCTGAGACCAAATGCCGCACCACTGCTTACACAAACCAAATGTCAAATACCTCAAACTGGAAGCACATGTTCTACAAACACTGTCAGACAATGGCAGAATGTGGGGAACCTGGACCATCTTCCCCTTTCAGCTGTTGGAATTAAACGAGTCTAGTAGTTAATAAAAAATTAAAGGGCAGCTGGTTTTCCTGTCTGAAACCCGTCAAACTGGAAGCAAACAGTCCATACAGCACGCGGCCTCCCTCCAAAATCCATGAATACAACAACAGTGTCAGTAACATGCATGATCTGCACGGTCTGCAGTTAAGCTGAACATGATATTCCACAAATGTGTGTGGGCTGACCTGCTGCACCAGAAGGTCATGCCACGCCCACGAGTCAGACGTGATGGCTACTCCAGTTCGGCTTTTCCCCTTCATATCTCTGCGTGTAGAGATCGTCATTTAGATGCTTTGCTTCCCTGGACCCGAAACACTTCCTGTAATTATGTCCCATTACTGTAGAACTCTATTTTGGTGCTTTTCTTCAGTAGAAGAAGAATTCAGGTCCTCCACTGCAGGCCAAAAAAATCCCCAAAACGTGTACTCATCATGGTGCTCTGCTCCTGGACCACCAACAGGTGAATAAAGACTCAAACACACATTTTAAATTATATACAAACATGTAAATTCAGTAAAAGAAGAAAGAATGGATATGGAAAAATATTATTTACGAGTTCGGAACGCCTTGGTGTTCCCCCGGATGAGCTGGAGTACACTTGCTCTTGCACGCACAACAAAATCCACACCCAAAGTAAAGCTGCTGTTCCTCTAAACAGGGAAATGTGCAGCTGTTAGGCCAGCACTTAGAAATAACAATAAACCTTTTTTATTCTGTCTGCTTTCAGTACGCTTTTACTATTTATGGATCCTATGCATTTTCTTTTCTCTTTAAATGGTTTTTAGTTTTACAAATAAAAACATGAACTTCCAAATAGAACCAGTCGAATTTCATCAGCAACCCCCGGGGCCTGAACAAAGAGGGGGAAAAACTGCAGTTCATCTCATGTCCACTAGAGGCTACAACATAGATTCCCATGTTATACGTGATTTTAGAATCAGAATGACTTTATTTATCTCTGAGGTGACAATTAGGATACAGTCTGAGCAGCATGGTGTTAAGATAAGGACAGGGCATAAACAGGCAGTAAGAATGGAAAAAAATAAATACTTAAGAAATACACAAAATATACATTATGTAGAAGAAAAAAAAAAAAAGAAACAAAGCATTTGTATAGCGCTTTTCTTAGTCATTAAGGACCCAAAGCGCTTTACAATACATTCACTCATTCACACACTGGTGATGGCAAGCTACATTGTAGCCACAGCTGCCCTGGGGCGCACTGTACACAGTTTTATATGCTTCAAAAGGGGCGTGGCCTCTTTGGCTCACCAGTGGATGGTGACACAATTGGTAGCAGCTGCTTGCTGTCTGCTAGGCTTCACCTCAGCTAATTGGAGTTCCTGACTTGGACCTCTGGGCCTTGATTGTGCTGTTGGAGGCTTTTGGCGTAGTTTTAATGCTATGATCTAGCCAACAATATGGCTGCTGTGTGCATAATTGTACTAGCAGACTGTTCAAGAAGTTAATTTCTAATTTTAAACTTTTATTTAGTTTTTAGTTACTGTGCAGTAATTAGCAGGTATCTATGTGATGCTGCTGTACAGTCTGTGACTGCAGCTTGACAATCAAGCTAGCTAGCATTAGCCAATAAGTTATAACATAACACTCCACCCTGTCATACAAATATGGTTGATATGCTAGCTCTGAGGCTTCTAAAGGCAGATACTAAAACTAATGAGTAGCATTAAGGTGGCGATATCCATCTTTTTTTACAGTCTATATAAGATAAACACTCAGAAAATAAGCAAAAAAAACAAATAATAATGAAAAAAATAAATGAGTTTGAGGAAACTTGGATGTCAACATGATTTTACTGCATACAGGTGATGTTTCAACAACAAACTGCTGCACAAACTGAATGTGAACTGGTTTACTTTGACTTTGTGTCTCTGCGTTTCTTCTCCTGCTGGCTATGTTTTCTTTTTCAAATGCAGCCTTTATTTACACTCCTTGTCTGAAAAAAGGCACTTAGCCTGAATTTGAAATTCTCAGAATCCAGTTTGATGGTTTACCGCCAAACGTCTCCTCACAAACATCATTAAACTCCATTTCCCTCCTCCGTCTTTCTCTTTGCAGGATGAATGGAAGCGGCTCAGCAGGAAATCCCAGCGCTGCCTCGTCTTGCTCACTTCCTGCCCACGCTAACAAGGGGACGCTGCAGACAGAGTCTCAGAAGAAGGACCAGCAGAGCAGAGAGTCTGCCAGTGTGCCTGGGTCACAGAAGAACCAGAGGCCAGGAGGGACCAAGCAGGCTAAAGAAAAAAACGACTGGCAGGATCGTCACTCGGAGAAACAGCCAGAAAGTACTCCAGAGACAAAAAGGATAAAAGCCGGACGTTCAACTTCTTCAAAAGATGAATCAAAACCAGGTCCACCACAACCAGAAAACCTCTTTCCAGACCAAACCAAACTAGATCCTCTTCCGGAGTCAGCAGATTCTGGTTTGGGGGCAGATGAGAAGAACCTTGGAGATCCTCTTGGACCAAAACACGAACAAGAGCCGGGTGACTCTCAAGGCTGTCAAAACCGCAAAGATTTTTGTCGTGCAGATCAGAACACTAAAGATGAGAAAAGAAAGTCATTTACAACTTTTGTAACAGCTGAAAAGGAAGTCCGGAATAAGCTCCATGTTTCTGAGTCCACAGAGCAGAAAAAACCTGAGAGGCTTCAGCGTTTCCAAGATCCTCCTCACCTAAACACCCACAAGACTCCTCCCCCTTCTCCTGCAGACCACAAAAGACACTTGGATCCTCCAGATAAAAGATCCGCCCTGGCTCCACCAGCTCCACCCCTCACCATTGAGGCTTTCTGTGACCAGATGCAGCCCGGCACTGCAGGTTCTTCTTCAGGGGAGCCCAAACTGTGCGGCTTCCTGATGAAGCAGGGGGGGCCACTGAGGGCCTGGAAGCAGCGCTGGTTCACCTACGAGGAGAAGAAGAACCAGCTGTTCTACTACCGCACACCGAACGACGTGATGCCGCTCGGGTGGGTGGAGCTCAGCGGCGCCACTTTCACATACCCACTGAAGTCAGAGCCAGGTACCTTCCATATCAAGACGCCTGAACGCACCTTCATACTGAAGGTAGGAGGCCAAATGTTGCTTAAAGCATTTTTTGATTTGAGTCAAATGTGTTTGGAGTCTCTTAATCCACCTCCACCCACCCTCTCTCCAGGCTGTGACCCAGGAGCTGATGCTCTATTGGCTGCAGCAGCTACAGGTGAAGCGCTGGCAGCACCGAATGATGTCCACCTGCTCGGACCCGACCAACAACAACAACAACACTGCAGGTGAGAAACCAGCGCGAGCTGCTGCTCGAACGTAACTGTTTTAAGGTCTCTCCAGGATGTCGTTACAGCGAGCAACAATAAAAGTTTCTTTAAAGCAGGAGCCCTGAACACTGACAGAAGATCTTATTTTGAAAATATCAGTAAAATACAGTTCGGTGAGCTTAAACCAGCGTCAGTTAGAGGATCCAGCAGACCCCTTAATGAGTCAGCCTGAATTTGAACAAAGGGTGGATGGCGGCGCAGGCGGCTGGAGCTGGTAGTGCTCCCCTCAGTTAACTGGAGTCCCTGAACTGGACCTCTGCAGCGTGTTTGTGCTGTTGGAGCCTTTTGGAGCATCTTTGATGCAATCTAACAGATATCGTTAATTTGGTTGACTCATAATTTGCGTCAGGACGAGTTTGGCAGTGATCCAGTCTGAATCAACTTTAGATTTAGTCTCCTAGTCTGATGATGTTTTGTTGACTAAAACTAAACAATCAACATGTCCAGATGAATAGTGGTGTCTGTGTGATGCACCTGTATGCCTCTCATGCTCACTTCTAGCTCTGTAAGTGTTGAGGCTTCAGAATGCAGAAGCTACACAGCTGTGAGTTTCCCTGCTCCTGTTTAAACCCAGTCTGTGGTTTAAACCGACTTTCAGTCTCTAACTTGCTTTTCCCGTGACTCTCACCAGAAGCTTCTTCAGACCTTTTCTGGGGCGCCATCACCTCTTTTGTCTTTATCGGCCCTCTCATGCTCATGTTTGGTCTCTCATGTTCAGGACGTGAGTGACTGCTGTGGTTTATCTTCCTCTTCCTCCTTTGTGTCCCAGCAAGAATTGGGAAATCCTTCCATGGGGCATGGGAGGGGCTCAGACTGACTCACTATTCCCTGAAAGTCTAAAATTGCATCAGAATAAAGGATCGAGTGCGTCATGTAGCATGCACTGACTGGTTTTATGTTCCACTTTTCATAGAAATATTTCAGGTTTCACTTTTGTCACCGATAAGAAGCTGCTTTTTGTTTCAGTCTTCATATGTGTGGCTGGATATTTGTTTAGGTCAGCATGAAGGAGTTTACAGGGTCTCTCTCTGTGCTTCTTACACCCTCATAATCAGGAATTTGGAGATGGAGATCATGTAAATCTCAGCAGGGCCATTACAAATGAAGCAGAGGAGCAGGTGGGTAAATCCACCGCTCCCTCCCTGCTAAAAGGCGCTAAACATGAACCCAGTCTGGTTTGATTTCTCTGTCGGAATCACTGATCAGCTTTTAGTTGAACGTCTTCAGGCAGGCACAGACTAGCTGCAGCTCAGCAGAGCATTCCTATGACAGCGGTGGTAAACACGTTCCTGCTGTGTTTACATGCGATGCTGGGCAACCTCCGACTCACCGACGAGGTTAAAACTGGCGCCGGTGCTCATAATGACTCAAACTAATTAAAAACATTACGACGAGCTCCTTCAGCATGTTGAGTTTCTGTGATGTCTCATGAAATAAACCACTTTTTAAATTTTAAATTATATTTTTGTAGATGAAGTGAAACGTGTAGTTTTACTATCTATTGTGTGCCTCTGCTGTCGTCCATGAACAGTAAGCGCACTACAGGCTTAAAAAGGTTACAAATGAAATCTTCACTGAGCAAAAATTATGCAAATGTGATCAAATGAAACCACATGAATGAAGCTTGTACTAAAAAGTGTGATATAACGTATAAGTGTCAGTCCAAATACTTCATGCAGCATGCAGTCAAATATTTCAGCTCTGAAAATATTTGACTTTTTGAGGCCGTCACGGCTCATTTGGCCAAATGTTGGCGCGCTCGATACGCTCTTTGATGTCGCCCTGTGGAGCCGAGGATCGTTTCCTGTTATGGCTCAGTTACATCATCATCAGGACAGGAAGTGATTCTGAGTGCAGATCAGCTGCATACAGCTGAATGAGAGGAAACCCCCACGGACTAAATATAAACGGGCGGGTAAACACCTGCTGGAAGGACAAAAGTCGTCTAAGGAGCTTGGAAAGAAAAGCATCTGGACTTCTTTAATTTACTTCAAGACGTTTCATCCGAGAACTGGTGGAGAGTCCCAGATTTTTAAGCCCTATGGGAGTGTCCCCCAAGGGAGTCGTGGACCCCATGTTGATCCTCAACCTAATGACACGAGCCAAGGTGTGAAAACCGTTTGCTTTGTGACGCTTTTCTTTCCAAGCTCCTCGGACTACGACGACCTGGATGACCGAGAACCTTCACAGACAGAAAACTTGAGTCGCATAGCTCAGAGCTTCATTCTTTCTTTTTTTTTTATTGTGAGATAAAATTCCAATAAACCTCACGTCTGAGTGCTGGAGCAGCTCACGTGGTTCTCAGGTATTCGGTTCGTGTCGCAGCTTGCTCAGCGCCTTTACGTCTCAGCTCAGCTCACAGAGACGGCGCCATCGCTTTGTTTGTTTTTAATGATCCTTCATGTAGGTGTTCAGAGCCTAATCTGACAGCGTGGAGAGCTTTTAGTGCCCCCTGCAGAGTCTTTGAGATACACCCAGACTGCATCTCAATGTATGCATTAAAAATCACTCAATTTCTTTTTATTGTTTTATCTACCTTTGTGTTGTTTAGACGTCATACTTATTCATCCCAGCTGCTTCAGTAAATCGTTCCTGTTATACGTTAAAACACCTTTCAGACACACACATTTCTGGATTATACCTTTTTGCAGCTGTTTTTTTTATTTATAGTCTTAACATTATTTATTAATATAATCTGCAACTCTTTCACAATTTTAGTCTGGCTTTCTACTTTTCTTTAAATTCTTATTTTTTTGTTTTGTTTTGTTTTATCACTGTTGTGCATATAATCCCTATCGATCTAGCTAACCCCTACCTAACCAGGCTTTTTATCTATCCAGCAATCCAGCTAACTATCTAGAATTCACAATTATCACATTATTGGATCTCTAGTATAGAAAATTTTAAAAGTAAAAGATTTTGTATCTACTGAAAAGTGGTGATTCTTCAGTGGTCAGTAACTACAGACCAGTTTCCAAACTCTGGCTCTTAGGCTGGGAAATAATCAACTGAGAGTTTCCTGGATTACAGTCGTTTTTCTTCTCCGTCTCAGTTTGACTTTAGGAAATTTAAATCCTAGGAAACAGCTTTCTTAAAAGTTCTTAATGATGTCTGGAGCCTTGAAACCCTTCAAAGAATTACTGCACTGCTCCTTTTATTGGTCCATCAAAAGCCTTTGACACTGTTGACCATGCCAGAGGTTACTGGACAGGCCTTTCAGACCAAGCAGTTTGCTGTATTACTAATTACTTTTGTGACCGTCAGCCGTGTGTTCAGCTCAGTGGTCTCTCTTCAGTTTTTTAAGGTCACTAACAGAGGGCCGCAGGGTTATGTCCTGGGGCCTGCAGTATTTACGGACTATAAGCCGCTACTTTTTGCACGAGCTTTGAACCCTGCGGCTTATTGTCCGGTGCGGCTTTTCTAAGGCTTTTTCATGATTTTTGTGACATCGTAAGAGGATTTGTTTTGGTTTGTTCCGCCATTTTGTCTGGCGGAAAGGCATGTGATCAGACACGGAAAAGAGTGATATGTTGGTCACATGTCCGTCCGCCAGCCAAAGTAGTGCCGTACGAATTAGCGCGAAAAAGAGACTAGATTAGCAAGCTGACTCTGGCTGGCCCTGTACCCATATCTGCAGCAGGTCTCCAAGGTGAACAGCCTCTGGCATGTTAGAACAAGGCAGCTAAGGGAAGTCGGCAAGTCAGATCCATAACTTCAGGATAAGGATTGGCTCTAAGGGCTGGGTCGGTCGGGCGGCGGTGCGC
>VURO01044482.1:0-14015 GCA_015108175.1 Pelvicachromis taeniatus | reverse complement strand
CTGGCATGTTAGAACAAGGCAGCTAAGGGAAGTCGGCAAGTCAGAGCCATAACTTCAGGATAAGGATTGGCTCTAAGGGCTGGGTCGGTCGGGCGGCGGTCCACTTTGCGGGGCTCTTCCGAGGCTGGTGGAGCAGTCGCTCCGTTGCCCTCCCCCCGCAAGGCAGGCCGTGCACCGCCGCTACTAGCAACTAGCCCGCCTGCTAGCGCTACTAGCCCGCCTGCTAGCGCTACTAGCCACGTCTGTGTCACATCAGTGAAGCTCACACTGTTTAGTAAAGTCGTGGTGTGGAGCTGTTTCACTGATCAGTGACTCTGAAGGAGGTTTTCTGGAACAAACCTGGAAGTTTCTCTTCAGCTCTCTGTGTCAGCTCTTTGTAACTTTCAACTCTTTCAGCTTCTGGAACAAGTCTGTGTGAGCCACAGTCAAGGAGCCACCAGAGGACACCTGCTAACCATCGGCATTATGGGTAGTGTAGTAGGAGGGACTCACCTGACATGAAATACTGCCGGAAATGATATAAAAGACCTCCAGAAACCACAAGAAGAACCAGAAAGACCAGGAGAGCTGTGGCCCAGGATGGAAATGGTTCTGTGGAGAAGCATTAAAAAACAATATGTCTTCTTATATCTGACCTGTGTCCACAACATTGACCTCTGACCTCAGCCTACAGCACTGACCTTTGACCTGCAGCACTACTTTCTGTCTCAGGATGTCGTTGCCCCTGTAGATGGTGCAGATGTATCTCCCACTGTCCCCCACTGTGGGCTGTCTCAGGGTCAGACTGAGGTCTCCAGCTCTCAGCAGGTCTTCATTCATCTCCGTTCGGTCTCTGTAAACTTCATCCTGGGTCATGAGGTCATCATCTCTGTTTGAATACTCATGGACTGTGATGAGTCCGAGGTCAGAGCGAGTCCACTCCACTGTGGCGTCCTCAGGCAGGTCAGGTGTTGTGTTGCAGGGCAGGACGACAGACCGTGACCCTTCCTCCACCTTCACCTCCTCCTGCTGGTCTGAGAGGACAATAAACCACAACATCAACATAGGACTAGTAAAACTGATAGTAACTGGAGCACCGCTGGGTTTTTACATTCCTGATTTGCTGTGTTCAGCAACCATTAATAATAATATTCTCTGGGTCTTTTTGTTTCCTGTTGAGTGATGTGTAAAAAGTCATCTGGTAGTTATAAACATAGATGTGTGTGTGCTGGACCTAATAATAAATAAATGTCATCAACTCCAGAGGTTGTAGCAGCAAAATCATACTTCCTTTTGCTTTGTTCTCACATTTTGCTTTTTTCAGTGAAGTCGTCTACAAATGTTGCTTCTGGTTTCATCATGACTTTCAGAATAATTGAGGAAATGCTTTTCTTCAGTTCAATTCAGTTTTATTTGTATGGCGCCAAATCACAACAGTCGCCTCAAGGCGAATTTTCTTCAATTTGACCTCTGACCTTTATCTACTGTCCTGACTTATGACCAGTAAATACAACATTTGTTGGTGTTATTTGCTGACCTTTGACCTTCAGCTGTATGTCTCTCAGTCTCTGTTCTTCTCTCCCATCACTGATGGAGCAGCTGTAGGTGCCGCTGTCAGTTTTTGTTGGTTTTTTCAGAGTGAGTCCGAAGTCTGAAGAGTCCAGAGCATCAGACCTCATTGATGTACGTTCTCTGTAATGCTGGTTTTGACCTTTGAGGTCATCTCCTCCTTTTCCTTGTCGGTGTACAGATTTGGGATTGAGGTCACTGCGAGTCCACATCACCGTGGGATCATCCTCAGGTATGAAACCTGAGTACAGACAGGGCAGCAGGACAGACCTTTCCCCCTCATTCACCTCCACCACCCCAGCCAGAGCATGCTGGGAAACTGGAAGGACAGAAACACAAACACAAATCAAATGAATGTTGAAATGATGGACTATTAACAAACTAACACCACCTTCAACTTAAACTCAGTCACACTGAAGTCAAAGAAACAACCTTTTAATCTTTTAAACAGTGAAACGGCTGCACTCCAACAGACGTCTCAAGGTATCAAGAGCATAAAACAGCTTCAGATGTCCTCATGATTGAATCTTCAGTTCTATAAAAATATTGATTAAAAATATCAATAACCCAGAAATTGCAGAATTATAACAAACCTCACAGACCATGGCGTGAGGTTTGTTATAACCAAGTACTACAAACCAAGTACTACAAACCACTTTCCACAAGAGCCGATGTCTCCTGTAGGTCAGGCGGTAGGGCAGATAGTGAATTGTTCCCTGTCTCCTAAAGATACTAACCCTGAGTTAGACAGGGGAAAAAGGGAAGGACTGAGTGAGCCATGTTGTATAGTGATTAGAGTGCGCGAGTCAAGTATAAAAGTGTTTTTAGGTGAACTAAAAGTCACTTTGTTTTAAGCTGTAGCTTCATTTGTAAAAGACATTTTGTTCAGTAAAATGCTTTACTGAATTGTGATTGGACTGCGTTAAGACAGTATACAAACTCGCACACAGCAAGTAAAATGCGGATTGAACATGTCACCAATTTAGCAAAGTATATATATTCTAATGGTCCTGTTGACGTGAAATTCAAATGATGTTCATACATTAAGTTATATGTAATAATGAGAAATGACACAAGGAAAAAGTATTGGACACATGAAGAAAAGCAGGTGCGATGGAAAGTCACGACACCAGCTGAACTTTTAGTAATCCCAACTGAGGGCCTATAAAAGGTGTTTCATTACCAAGGTGTCACACAAGAACTCCTACAGGAAGGGTAGTAAGCCCAATGGTTTTTTATACCCCTATGTGAATTGCTACCTTATTGTGGTGGAGGGATTTGTGTGTCCCAGAGATTCCAGGGGCTTTGTTGTCAGGGGGCTGTTGCCCCCTGGTAGGGAGTCCCCTGGCAAATTGGTCCTGGATGAGGGACCAGACAAAAAGTGATTCGAAAGATCCCTTCGGCACAGTCCGAAAAACAGACATGGGCCCATCTTCTTGCAGGCCCACCACCCTCTGGAGGTGTCGTAGGGGTCGGGTGCATTGTGAGCCAGGCGGTGGCCAGGAGCGGAGGCCCTGGCGGACCGATCCCCGGCTACCAAGACTGGCAATCGGGACATGGAATGTCACCTCTCTGGTGGGGAAAGGCCCTGAGTTAGTGCATAAGGTTGAGAGGTACCGGCTAGATCTAGTCAGGCTCACCTCAACACATGGCTGGAACGGGTCCTGACCATCATCTGTGCTTATGCGCTCATTGGCGGTTCAGAGTACCCAGCCTTCCTGGAGTCCCTGGGTGGGGTACTGGAGGGTGCTCCACCTGGGAGACCTCAGTGCTCACATGGGCAATGACAGCAAGACCTGGAAGGGCATGATTGAGAGGAACAGCCTCCTGGATCTGAAGCAGAGTGGTGCTTTGTTATTGAACATCTGTGCAAACCACAGTTTGGCCATAATAAACACCATGTTCGAACACAAGAGTATGTGGCACCAGGACAATTTTGGGCCTAATTAAAAATATAAATATTGATATCTCTAAGGGAGAGTCCAGCCACCCTTCGGAGGAAGCCCATTTCTGCCACATGTATTTGTGATCTCGTTCTTTCGGTCACTACCCACAGCTCGTGACCATAGGTGAGGGTAGGGATGTAGATCGACCGGCAAATCGAGAGCTTCGCTTTTACACTCAGCTCTCTCTTCACCACAACAGACCGATACAATGTCCGCATTACTGCAGCCGCAGCACCGATCCGTCTGTCGATCTCCCGCTCCCTTCTCCCATCACTCGTGAACAAGACCCCGAGATACTTAAACTCCTCCACTTGGGGCAAGAACTTCTCCCTGACCCGGAGTGGGCACTCCACCCTTTTCCGGCTGAGGACCATGGCCTCAGATTAGGATGTTCTGGTCTTTATTCAGCACCACTTCACACTCGTCTGTGAACGGTCCCAAAGCGAGCTGGAAACCATCACCCGATGAAGCCAACAGAACCACATCATCTGCAAAAAGCAGAGATGAAACTCTGAGACTACCCAAGCAAAAGCCTTCCGCCACTTGGCTACGCCTAGAAATTCTGTGCATAAAATTACGAACAGAATCGGTGACAAAGGGCAGCGCTGGCAGAGCCCATCACCCACCTGGAACAAATCCGACTTATTGCTTGCTATGCAGACCAAGCTCTTGCAACCGTTGTACAAGAATCGAATGGCCTGTAGCAATGGGCCAGACACCCCATACTCCCGGAGCACCCCCCCACAGGACACCCTGAGGGAATGCCTTCTCCAAGTCCACAAAACACAAGTAGACTGGTTGGGCAAACTCCCATGCACCCTCAAGTATCCTTGAGAGGATACACCGATACAGCTGGTGATGCAAATCTGAAGGCTAGACCGTCCCATTTCACAAGCCTCGCATTTCCGGCCTTCACGGCCTTCGGAGGTCGCGGCCCACGTAGACCACAAAGGCCGGGTCCTCCGAAGGATGCAGCCCCTGATTTGGGACACAGCTTAAGTGTTAATAATGTGAAAGTCAAGTGCCTTCACCTGCACTTTGTACATGAGAATATTTTGAAAGAAATGTAGAAACACTAGTAGAAATGACATAGCTCAATAGTTAAAGTACTGTGTTCTGACCTGGTCCCCACGTCAGGTTTTTTTTACTTTGCTTATTTCGACTGGATTGGTTCTGAGCACCTGAGAAGAATTACGGATCCCTTTTCCAGTACTGGATGGCGAGCCCCAGCCCAGAGGGATTATCTGGTAGAGTGTAACCCGACTGGTTATAAACACGCAGAGTGACTATCGAACATTGACGTACTAAATTGACTTTAAAAAGGCCTAAGATGATATGACATTGGGTTCATTTTTGTGGGTTTATTTTATTTTATTTTAATTAACTTGCTTAACATCCTGCTTTGAACCCAATGAGGATTCTATCGAGAGTGGATCAAAATGAGGGAGTGTCATCGGCATGTCCTCGCTTGTTTTTTGGGTGTAGTTTTTGATAAGAAATTAATTTGGAAAACTCACAAAGCATATTATGGTTTAACAGAAAAAGGCACTTAATTTGAGGTGTTTAGCAGGGTTCACATGAGGTTTTAAGTTATTATGTCACATTAATTTGTTCAAGAAAAGATTATGGGTTTGTGGAAAGGATTTTAAAAATAATATTGAGTGAGTTGGGAATAATATATTAGAGCTAGAGCACTGTAGTACTGTATATGACAAAGAATTTAGTCATATACTGAAGCAAAAATATCTTAAAATAACTTGATAACGTGAGCAAAGCAAACTAACAGCTGGCACATTTCCAAGAATCTATGATTCATTCACAGATCAATGTAAAACACACGCACACAAACACAACGCGTTAAAGAGAGAGAGCTGAAAGAAAAGCTGATGACGAGGGCAGAGAGAGGAAGGTGTCCTTACCGTGCAGGAGGATCACCGACAGCACAAACATCTTCATGTTCCTGTCAGACTCAGAGACTCTTCCAAAGCCCTCCAGGACATCAGCAGCTCTCTTTGCTCTGCTGATCATCTACTGACACTCTCACACTGCTTCACTGTCACAGCTCAGAGTTCCACACGTCTGTGGAATGAAGTCCGGCCGGCCTCAGATCAGGACTTTGTGAGGACGGAGGCAGTGATTTGCTGCTTCACCTCTGGGGGTGTGGCTAACAGGAAAGTGGGTCAACAGGTTGGAAACGATGAGGAAACTGAACTCCTCCTTTAACTGACAAGCTTCCTGGTGTTCTGTTGCTGAAGCGAAACCTTTAGGCTAATTTAGAAATACCTGACAACCTGTGGAGTGTGAATGTACTACACACATACAGTGCCTGTAGGCCTGACAGGAAAACCTGACGTTATGTGGACTGAACCAATAATCCAGCACAGGTCAGGTAAGCAGGGTGCTAGTGGCAGCTGTCACTTCAGAAACAGACACTGTAAACCAGCTAAAGTGTAACTTCATTTAACCAACTGAACCGGTTAAAGGGAGGAAGAGGAGGAAGACGTTTGTGCCTGTGTGTAAACAAATTCACATTTTAATGTGTGAGACAGTTTGTTTCTGCAGTCTGAGGCGTTTAATGCCTCAGAGAAGGTCAGAATCAAAGTGTAGACGTAGATGCCAATGTAACCATGTCTCTATCCTGTCTTCCTTCTTTCACCCCAACCGGTGGCAGCAGATGGCCCCGCCCCTCCCTGAGCCTGGTTCTGCCGGAGGTTTCTTCCTGTTAAAAGGGAGTTTTTCCTTCCCACTGTCGCCAAAGTGCTTGCTCATAGGGGGTCATATGATTGTTGGGTTTTTCACTGTATGTATTATTGTAGGGTCTACCTTACAATGTAAAGCGCCTTGAGGCGACTGTTGTTGAGATTTGGCGCTATATAAATAACATTGAACCTTTAAAAATGTCCTCATTTTAATTCTCTGTGACGTTAAAATATTTTAAAAAAATCTTAAATCAAACTTTCCTGAAGCCCACATTCAGCCTCGAACACATCAGGAGCATCGGCGCCATCAGAAACACCACAGAAGAAGAACAACACTGATCAGATGAAACGGTACAAAGTTTTTATTTCAGTTTATCATTAAAAAAATATATATATATATATATATAAACCTGTCAGATTTGACCTCATCTGTAGTCCTTGTGCAGATAAACCAGTTTGAGACGAATCATTTTAATGCTTTAACACTATGATCACGTTGTACGGCCCAAGTGAAGCCACGTCTGCTTTTCTTTCATGTAGTAACATTAATGATAGTTTTTCAAACGGGCATTTTTAAAAGTGTTTTTAAAAAAAAATCTCTTTATCAGCATAAAAATACAAAACATAATAATAAATGACCTCAACTGCTGCCAAGAGCGTGTAGAAGCAGCATGGTAACCATAACCATGAAGAAATGTTGGCCAATCACAGCCCACAAACGATAACAGGACACAGGCGGAGTCGCCTCTGGAGACTAAATCTTCACATCAGCAGCTGTAACAAAAACTCAGCTTTCAGGGATCCATGTGGGTCGTTGTTCACATCTATCAATGCAAAGAAAGCACACCTCCTCTTCCTCAGAGGAGCCACCTGTGCTTCCTCTACTCCACCTGTTACAGTGAGGGAAGGTCCTCCATGATGCTGCTGGACAGTGCCCAGAGTTTCCTCCAGAGTGAGACCTCTGTCACAGCTCAGAGGGTCTACGGCAGCAGAGACCTTCATGGACACTAGAGCTGCGTCCACACGTACACGGATATATTTTTGAAAACTCCGTCCACATGAAAACATCAAAAACGCCGCCAGGAACACGACAAATCCTAGCCGTGTAGACATGTTGGCCAATCAGAAGTCTAGAAGCTGGGAGGCAAACAGGAAACGGGTTTGATGCAGTACGTCTGAAAGGTTTTTGTGTTGTTCTGGAAAGGCAGCTCATTTTGTGTTACTTTTCAAGAGCCTTCATCATTTCAAACGTTAATAACCAAAGACCATTTTGGCAGGTGTCGACTCTTAGCTTAGGAAGGAACAAAATGCATTTGTATGCATTTAATTAAAAACCAAATTATTCAAAAGTCTCCACCCTGGCAGGAGTCTTTAAAAGTCTCCACCCTGGCAGGAGTTTTTAAAAGTCTCCACCCTGGCAGGAGTTTTTAAAAGTCTCCACCCTGGCAGGAATCTTTAAAAGTCTCCACCCTGGCAGGAATCTTTAAAAGTCTCCACCCTGGCAGGAGTTTTTAAAAGTCTCCACCCTGGCAGGAATCTTTAAAAGTCTCCACCCTGGCAGGAGTCTTTAAAAGTCTCCACCCTGGCAGGAGTCTTTAAAAAGTCTTTACCCTGGCAGGAGTCTTTAAAAGTCTCCACCCTGGCAGGAGTCTTTAAAAGTCTCCACCCTGGCAGCAGTTTTTAAAAGTCTCCACCCTGGCAGGAGTTTGTAACAATCTCAGTCTTCAGCGATTGAAAACGTTGTTTACGTGTAGACAAAAGGTGCGAACGCATAGAAAAATCTGCGTTTTCAAAAATACCCGCGTACGTGTGGCCGTAGCCTAAAAGTCTCAAACGCACAACAATGACATCACAGCGACTCCACTCTGACATCACTGATCAATAATCCAAGAACACGCAGATCAAACTGATTGATCAGCCATCAGAGGAGTTGCTTCTGTTACTGATGTTCGATCCTGGACCTGATCTCTACCTGCAGAGGAGACACAACAGGTCAGACAGGAACTCAGAAACAAACAAACAAACGAATAAACAAACAAACAAACCAATAAACAAATATACAAACAAACAAACAAACAAACAAACCTGCGACTTTGAGTTGCACTTTTTTGTATCTGCAGATCTTCCCGTAGACTTTACATCTGTATGTCCCACTGTCTGTCCCTGTGGGCTGTCTCAGGGTCAGACTGAGGTCTCCACATTTCAGCGGTTCTTCTTTCATCGTCGTTCGGTCTCTGTAAACCTGGTCCTGTTCTCCAGCCTGGTACACGTGGACCTTCCTGTCATGAATGTCCCACCACACCACTGTAGCCTCTGCAGGCAGGTCTTTTGTGGTTTTAAAGGGTAGCTCTACAGACTCCGCCCCCTCCACCACCTCCACCTGACAGACTGAGAGGACAACAAACACAACATGAGCTGTGAGGGAAAGTGTCTTTGACTTGACACGGTCTTTCTTTCCTCCCATATGAGTTTAATAAAGTTTGGACGTTACTGCCTGTCCACTTCTCTGTGTTTTGCTCTGTTGTCCACAGCTGATGATTACGTGGACGCGCTGGTCCTCTTCTGCTTCTCTTGCCTACGGTGTGTCACGAGGTTCACTTTTGGAGACCCTATATCTGTCCCCTCTCACCAGAGTTCAGGCACTCTGACATTACCTGTCACCTCTATGCAGATGATCTGCAGTTGTACATCTCTTTATTTGAAGCCCCAAAATGTGTGTAAGCTAAAGATGTGGAATTGGTGTTTAGACTAAACTTAACATAGAGAGAACAGAAACAGATTTCTAACTAAGGTCATGGAAATGATGTGGAACGTCCTCTTGCCACATTTGCTAATTCTTCAATCAAGAACCTTCAGGTGACTTTTGCTCCGGTTAAATCTCTTTTTTCATTAAGTACAGTTTCATTGTGTTGTGCGTCCTTGTTTGGATTATTGTTGTATTCATTGCTGTACCTCGCCCCTGGATGTCTGCAGATCAACATACAGGTCCACTTTAAGGTTCTGTTTCTGACTCGTAGAGCTCATGTGATCAGGTCATGTGATCAGGGCCTGCTGGCCTGTGCCCCCAGACTCAGGAGCCCTCTTTTTTTTATTCTACTATTCTAGCATGTTTATTATAAAGCACTTGGAAACATTCATCTTGAAATATCCCATATGAATAAAATACGAAATAAACAGCATTTTTCTCAGTATCACTTGATTAGTATTAGAATCGGCCCGCAGGTCACAGCCGCCTGCTGGGGTTTTGAACGCACCAATACTCCATTCCCCACAATGCAACGGAAGCCCGCGAACTCACTGCAACGCCCCAACGGGCCTCGGTTTCATTATTCACCAGCATTCAGAGCAGATGTCAACTTTCAGCAACCCCCCTCCCCAATAATGGCTAAACGGAAGGTGGACGGTGAGAACAGGGAGGCAGAGAACATGTTCACGGAGGTAAAAGGCAAACCTGTTTGTCTTCTGTGTGGAGAAAGTGTGGCTGTAATGACAGAATATAATCTAAGAAGGCTGTGACGGAGCGCCACCGTCCCGGACCGCAAACCGCTGACTTGGGCACTTGCGCGCACACGCGGAGTTAAAATCCTCACGCGTTGCGCTGGGTTAAGTAGTGGGCGTGTCATTAAGTTAATCCATCAAATAAACGGGGAGTGGGGCAGCCTATGTGGTCACTTAGCTTTAATGAAGAAAAACCAGACAGTCTGGTGATGGCTGATTACCGGAGCTGCGGGGAAAAGCCAACGGTGCGGTGTTCCGGGGGTTAAATACGGGGTTGGCGCGCGCTTGGTGAGTCACGTGAACTGCATTAATGTTGTTGGGTTTTTGTGTATAATAGACATTGTCAACCGCTTGAAAGTAGTATATACAGTGTAACACAGTCTAATATACAGTACACTGTGTTAGGTCTTGGTTCAATAGGTTATGTGCAATCATTTTAATATGTTTGATTAAACATTGAACCAGTCCGGCCCTCAGCTTTTGGCCCTCTGATGTATTTGACGTTGACATCCCTGCTGTACAGGCTTATTGCTCTGACAGATTCTCCTTCAGCTTCATGCTGATCGATCTCCAAACTGCTGCTGATCAGTAAGCTCCACCTTTCCTAAGTCACTGAGGAAATCTAGCAGTTAGGAGGATAAAATACAGAGAGTGAAAACCATTATTCTCTGACCTCTGACTTTAAGCTCCACCTGTTTCTTCAGCAGGACGTTTCCCTGGTTGTAGACGGTGCAGGTGTAGGTCTTTCCATCCCAGTCTGTGGGGTGTGTCAGGGTCAGACCGAGGTCTCCGGTTGTCAGCGGGTTGTTACCCATCTTAGTTCGAGCTCTGTAAAACTCAAACTGTTCTCCGGGCTCGACGGGGCAGGCCTGACATATGTGAACCTTCCTGTGTGAACTGTCCGTCCACTCCACTTTAGCACCTTCACGCAGGCCAACTGTGGCTTTGCAGGGCAGCTGAACAGACTCCACTCCTGAATCCACCACCTCCACCTGGGGGACTGGGAGGACGACAAAGCACAACGTGAGCCCTTCACACACCAGCAGCAGCGCTCACAGCAGTTTATTTGACTGGATCAGTTAAAAACGTCCGTTTTACTGATTCTGCTCCGACACTGAGTCAGTGTTGTGTTTGGTGTCCGCAGCAGAACTGTCTCCTAAAGAACTCAGTCTTATTTTACAATATTTATTTGCACACTTTGATACTTCACGTCTTATCACAGGGGTGTCCTATGAAACAACGGCAACATATCCAGACTTTCTTTGCGTTAGCTGGATAAACAAAACCTAAAAACGCCGTTTTCCTTCATCAGCAGGTAAACTGCAGCAACTATGCGGTTTCTCTATAACTGCAGGGCTTCCTTCCTGCTGTTAGTCAGATACGGATCAACGGGTTGTGGATAGAACGCAGATTCCTTCAGCAGAGGATCCACGTCACACTTGAAGCATTTGTTTGGGAAAACAATCAGTGAAAATGGGACCTTGAGCCAATCTGAGCCTCAAACTGTGAACATAACCTGCTGCAGAGCAGCTGATGTGTTCAGCATCAGTTACCACGGTGAGAAACTATAAACACTCTGGCGTCAGACTCGGATCTCAACAACAGAAACCCAGATTTCAGAGGGTGTTGTAGTCCCATGGACGGCTCTGGGATCGGCCATCGGTTGGCTTTCTGTACGAACCTGGATGAATAAAAAATGTTCTCTTCATGAAACTTAAGGTTCAGTTAGTGATGTAGTCCAGCAACATCATGCACGCGTCTTCATGTATGCTCAGTCGTGCAGGTAAGAAAAGTCCCGGAGAGTTGATTCGGACCATCTGAACCTAGCGACGTTTCTAGCTTTATGAGCACTCTGTATCATTAGATCTGCAGACGTTCGTATCCCCGACCTTTGCAGGAATTCTTAAAAAGATGAGGAAAGCTACTTTGGCACAAGGTGTCAGCACAGCAGGTAGCTCCACAGCTCTGATTGGACAGTTTATGCTCGAGGCCCTCGTTCTTAAACTATTCGCTCACATAAAGGAGTGAGGCCCTCACTACTTGCGGCATTACAAAACAATGCATTCATCTCACCCTATTTTCTATGGTAAATGGACCAATTCTTATATAGCAATTTTCTACTATGAGCACTCAAAGCACTTTACACAACCTGCCTCGTTTGCACAAGCACTTTTTCCTATGCTCTTTGTCTCTGAGTGCTTTCTAGCTAACATTCAGATACATTCATACTCTGATGTATCAGACATCAAAGCTTCGTATCTTGCCCCATGCAGACTGAAGAAGATGGAGCTCGAAACACCAACCTTCAGCTTTAATTTAATTCGCTGCCGATCAATAAGTTGTAACTTTTCCAAGTCGCTGAGAACCTTCATTGGTTTGGAGGATAAAGTATGGAGTGAAGTTAGTGTGTAAAAGGCTACAAAATGTGCATTACATGAAATACATGTGAAATCTAAACATATGCAGACGACTGACCTTTAACAATAAGCTCCACTTTCTTCGTCATGATTGGATGTCCTCCACGGCTGTAGACGGTGCAGGTGTAGGTGTTGGTGTCTTTGTCTGTGGGGTGTTTCAGGGTCAGACTGAGGTCTCCAGGTTTCAGCTGGTTCCTCTTTATCTCTGTTCGGTCTCTGTAAACCTTGTGCTGTTCTTCAGGCTGGTCCGACACGTGGACCTTCCTGTTGGAAATGGAGCTGTCCGTCCACTCCACTTTAGCGTCTTTAGGCACATGAAGCCTGATCTTGCAGGGCAGCTGGACCGACTCCACCCCTGAATCTACCACCACCTTGTAAACTGAGAGCACAACAAAGCACAACATGATGACATGAGCAGCAGCTGTGATGGTCACATGACCTCCCTGTCCCCTCCTTGTCTTCTAGGCTGTTTCTCAATTGCAAGTACGCAGGTCCGGAGTCGCATTCTCGGCAAGTCCGGTCTTGTGTTTTTTTTAAAGTGATGACGCAGCGACGCAAATATTTTTACGTCGACCCGTTGTCCGAGCCCTAGTCTGCACCCAAAACCAGGATTGACATGTTAAACCACATACTGTCCCTTCTAAGTAGTGTCCAAAAAGTATGTGGGCCATATAGATAACTGGGAAACCTTCTGGGGACAGCCTAGTCCTGTTAGGATTTGATATTAGGACCAATTCTGTTTACATTATATATGCTTCCCTTAGGCAGTATCATCAGAAAGCATAGCATACATGTTCACTGCTATGCAGATGACACCCAACTTTATCTATCCATGAAGCCAGATAACACACACCAGTTAGTTAAACTGCAGGAATGTCTTAAAGACATAAAGATCTGGATGACCTCTAACTTTCTGCTCCTTAACTCAGATCAAACTGAGGTTATTGTACTCGGCCCTGAACATCTTAGAAATATGGTATCTAACCAGACTCTTACTCTGGATGGAATTACCTTGGCCTCCAGTAACACTGTGACAAACCTTGGAGTCACTTTTGACCAGGATATGTCCTTCAATGCACATATTAAACACATATGTAGGACTGCATTCTTCCATTTGTTGACAATATTTCCCTATAAGATCACTTAGAAACAAAGACGCAGTAAGTGACTACTATGAATATAATTAGCGAGTGAATCACCAGAGTGTGCTTTGGATTAAGCATGTGAACATTACACTATGAAATAAGGAGGTCATATATCAGTTTTTTTTTTATTTTATTATAAGTTTCTTTCGCTACTCAGGTTAAACATGATACACAAGTCATTTAATAACTTTAAAATGTTATTGTTTGTTTTTTTTACAATGTTTTATTTGTTCCTGAGTAAATTGGTTTGGCTCAGATTAAAATTAAGTAAAAATCCCAGACCTGTGACGTCATCAAGCACACTGGTGTTCCAGTTGTACAAATCGCAAGTCCGTACTCGCGTTCTCGCCAAGTCCGGACTCCCATGCGAACTTACAAAGTCCAGACTTGGCGAGAACGCGAGTATGGACTTGCATACTTGAGAATTGAGAAAGGGCTAAAGTGTCGATGCCACCCAAAAAAGGAGGTCTGGAAGGACCAAGAGACATTATAACCATTTTCCCTACATGCTGTCTAATTGCGGCTGTATTCACTCATGGAGGATCTCAATAAAGTACGTAATCTCATCACAGACCAGCCAAGAGGATCGGCCACAGTCCTGACATGGACCAGCTTATAATGTAAAGCAGCTGTATCTGTACACATGCAGCGTCTGTGTCACATCAGTGAAGCTCACACTGTTTAGTAAAGTCGTGGTGTGGAGCTGTTTCACTGATCAGTGACTCTGAAGGAGGTTTTCTGGAACAAACCTGGAAGTTTCTC